>JAHWFP010185266.1:19113-78455 GCA_023313725.1 Lithobius niger | reverse complement strand
CCCCCCCCCCCCCCCCCGCCCCCCCCCCCCCCCCCCCCCCCCCCCCGGAATGATTATAGACGATCTCGCAGCGTTCGTGTATTGCCACTCGCTTGTGGCTGTTGGCACATGGTCTGTGGCTGCACTACAGTAGGCAGTCGTGTTTGAATCGGAGCCGTTAGTGCGGGGCAATGTCGCAAAGAAGGTTGAGTGAGGGACATGCACCAAAAATGAAAACTCCAAGGAGGGGGTTGGCCCCAAAAAGTCTCGTGGCGGTGGAAAAGCTAAAAAAAACCCATAGAGGGGAAAAGGACCCACACTCGGGGCGTGGCAAACACCACGCCTGGGCGAAATGTGCAAGTTGTCAGACCTACAAGGGTGCTTAACATCGTTGCAAATTTCACAGTTCGTCAGCGTTCCTTGTTAGCCACGTGTGGTTTCACATCGCAACTTTGTTAGTACTTGGCCACATTCTGGTTGCACTTCACGGCTCTCGTCACGGGCTGTGGCCGGCCATCGTCATTGGGAGTTCACAGGCCGTTGCATGGCCGGGTTCTTCACATTGGTCGTGTCGTGCAGTTTTTTAAGGTGTTTCTTCCAGTTGACCAAGCGGTCACTGCATCGGAAACACCTTCCAAATCTTACATTTCTTTTTATTTCGTTAAGATTTTTAAATTTTAACTTTTAATTCCTTGCTGGTTGATTCATGGCTTTTTAATTCCTTTGAGACTCGGCCTTCGACTGGGGGATTTGTCAGCATCAGACTGACTGTTCTCCCAGCCTTTGCTTTTGTTAAGGAATATTTAATTTTTTAATTTTAAATTCCTTGCTTGTTACTGGTACTGTATTTTGAATGAGGGTAGTGGCTGCATTAGGGCATTTTATCACGTCTGCTCTGCAGCTTTTGTTGTGCAGTGTGAGGCCTATTAGTAAATCGTTTGGATTTGTGGAATGAAAATCAGGGATCTGCAGAACGAACCCTTTTGTTGCCTTTTGCTGGCTAAGTTTTCTGCTGTTTTGTTTCTCAACTTCACAGACGCAAGATTCTGTAGGAGGCTGATCCGGATGCCCCTCCTCCCCCTCACTATAAATTCAGGTCTTGTCTTCTAAAGGCATTGAGTGTCGGCTAAGTTGGAAAACCTGACGTGTGGCAGAGTTGGAGCCATTTACTCATCGCGAATGGAAACTCGGTTCATCTCTCCGAGTTGAAAATAAATTCAGGAGTTGTCCACTTTTGCAATGTCAGGTCAACTTTTTTGTCTTTTGGGGGCCTTACTGGTCTCCAGATTGAACGGTACATGACTCGGGGTAGATTAATTTTACAGGCGTCTTGTGAGGTTTTTCTTTTCTACTTGCATTGAGTCCCACCCCCGTACTTTGCTAGCCCCAGAGGCATTACACGGGTGGAGGCTTTTTGTTTCTCGTCTGGGAATCGCACCTCTTGGAGCAGATTGGGCCTTGAGGCCCAGACGCCGTTCTAGGAGGTAATGGTTGTTTTCTTTAACATCTAGGTTTGGAAATGACAGAACGTCAATCCCCTTCCAAGGGACCGAAAATTTGCTTACACTGAACGGCGTTTTGTGTTTGGTGATGAGCGTAGATTTCGATAATAACTCCATCAATCTAGGTTACGCTAGTGTTTTCTTCTCGGAAAATAGCAGTTTTCTCTATGCATTCCGTTTTTCTATTTTTTTGGGGGAGGGGGGGGTTTGCATATGGTGTCATGGGCAGAGAACACATCCTCCCTTGTACTCAGGTACAAGCGTTTACCAACAAGATACCAACAAGCGTTTTTCCACAACGCACTTTGCACGAACTTCTCTACGTCACAGCAGCACGTTTCACGTTCCAGGGGTCACCCCCTTCTCAAGGCAGGGGACGTTTCCGTGGATACTCAGAACGTGGAAGGGGTGCCTTTAGGCAACATCCAAAAAAGACAGAAGAAGTGCAGTGGCAGTTCACAAAATTAAGACCAACCATGACATCGACTGGGAAGGAACCCAAGTAATGTTGAAATCGAACTCTTTCAAGGACACACATCTCTTGATAATTGATTGTTGAAAACAGATTGTTACGCACAATTTCAGAATCAAAATACTGTACCAGTATTCTTGCAAATTTTCAACAGACCGACGACGTCTGTCTTCATCAGGCCTAACCTACACAACTTAACTTTTGTCAACTACATCGCCACCGTGGAATTCAGCGTTCGAAATCTGCGCACGTGCATGGCGTGGCCTCCTACATTTTTCGTGCTGGTTCATCCACTGCTTCGTGAGTCGCCTGGAAAACTCATCTCTAAGGAGGAAACGAATTCCCGGATTGGATGGGCCTTGAGTGTTCATCAAAACGGCGTCATTTTTAACCTGTTGTTGGATCGCCAGGGATTCCAGTCCCCTCAAGTGCCTATCATGTGGGACATTTGATTTTAGAAGTGTAGTAGTTCTTCCCCAGCCAATATCATGCTTTGTCATCATCTCAAACACACATCTCCTGCCTTGGAAGCGATCGCAATTCAAAATTGCCAAGAGGGAGCTGTAGGACTTTTAAACATCCAAGACCCAACATATAAACAAATAAAAATTGTAACACCTGAACTGAATGACAAGCTAAACGCGCAGTGGAAAAAAATTCTCCCTACAGCAGCACTCGGCGAGTCAAGCTCTACGAGTAAGAACGACTACAGCAGCGGCCAGGATGAATGACATCGCACGACCGACTGGGAGAGTGTGGCATGAAATTCAAATTCAAATTGTGATCGTTGGTGGGTAGAAAGACAATTCATGCCTGATGAAGATAGTCGAACTCTTTTGGTGGTGCGTAGTTATTGGTGAGTCACTATGATGAGCAGTCAAAGAAAACAAACCGTAGCATCAGTCGAAGTTCGACCAGGACATCGGTATTTAGTAATACGTCATTATAAGTTAGATGGCAGTGGTATTGTTGATGGGTTGTTTATTGTATTGGTGGATGGCTTCTGAACTTATGTTACCACTCTTGATGTTCCTTGTATCGATTCTGTAAACGTGTGCAACATTTAATGGTTACACCCGGACCTAATAAAACCTCGATACAATTTGTAATGCTGGCCTCTTCATATTGATTCATCGATCTACGGATTTCCTCTTCATTTAAAGTGTCAGTTCGCTACATAACTAGTGCTGAAAACATGCATATACAAAAAGAAGTTGTAAATGTATCAAAATTATGAGATCATTATGTTGTTTACAAAAAATGTCTCAACATGAATAACCGAAATTGGTCGTTACATGTGATACTGTGATCTTATTATTAATCTTTTTGTAAATGGTTTATTATGGCGTTGTTTAATCATATGTACGTATTCGGCTATTTTTGCATTGTAAATGATAGCCTACTGATTTTGTTTGACCATTGGTACCTGTGTACCCTACCCCACTTGTTATTGCTCTACTACTTATAATTTAGCAAACAAATGTATTACAAGTTGTGTAAACATATAATTATATAAAACTGCTGCACATGGGGGTTGCAGCAAGATATTTAATGCCTCTTGTGACACTGTAAATGGATTGATGGGACCGTGAATGATGAACCAAAACCAACGCAATGGCGGCAGTGATGCGACTTTATTACACTTGTAAAACAATTACTATTGATTTTTTTGTGTGTCGCTGACCGAAGATGGGACATTACAACAAAAAAAAAGGGCAGTCACTTACCTGGAAAGTTCCATTGCACTGACAACAAGAATGCAGTCTTTCAGTTCCCGGAATGTGCTGGCAGAGACTAAGACGTCAAAAGCTAGCTGCAAAACCATAAAAAGACAACACTGAAAAAATAATCAGCTGTTTCAACAGTCATAAGGGTCGCAGCTGGTTTTACGGAGGAAAAAAGTAGGAAAGACTGAAGGAAATGTACAGATTATTTTTAATAAAGCTAAAACTAAACATTGCAACAACTTTTAGCTTACTACGACAATTTTTCTGCTAGTGTGCTGCTACTTGAAATAAAAATTAGACTAGGGTAATAAACCAAAACTTTAACTAAAACGTTGTTGCATTAACAATTAGGGCGCATGACTTAACCAAGGCGGCATTACGCTCCTATCTATAGTGTCCCCAAAGATCAGTTTAAACAAAATAGGGAATCCCAAGTCCATAAATGTCAAAAATACGAAAATATCGTTCCAACAAAATTTTTAAAAAGAAATAAAATAACATCAAACCAAACAGCAATTGATTAAAAGAATACGCAGTTACGTAGGAATACAGCTGTGACGTAAATTTCCGTAATGCGCTTTCAAATCCCATTGTAACATGGCAGGACTAGTATTCCATGGCTTTGTGTATCAATTGTGTATTCTCAGATTTTTGTCTACCATTTTCTTATCCGTAACATTTTTGGTTTCCCAGATCCCTTCCGAACCCTGTTTTTCTGTCTCGAATGCCATCAATGTTGACAAAAAATGCAATAAAAAGATCTGAAAATTAGGATCATCCACTTTTTGGTGAAACTTCTTAAGCCATTACAAATTAATTACCGTAGTTTTCAAGAGGGCACACACCTATATTTTTTCTAAGTGTGCAGAACATTTTAAAGCAATGATAAAAAAAATATACGATCAAACGTCAACGTTTCAGGGGTCGTAGTGGGTTTTGGGAGAAAAAAGCTCGAAGTAAGGAATTTTAAGCATTAAAGATAAAATTCTTGAATGATTTAAAAAAAATAACTCCTGGTAATATCTCAATTTTTTTAGCAGCTGGTAAGCCTAATAACCTTGAACAAGAAAAAGGTCCTTAAAAAAAGTAGGGTTAGGTCGGGTAATTATGAGACAATATTCAAACTTTTGTCATTACTACCAGAATAAAGTTGGAATTGAACAGAAATTTAGTGAGGGGTGGCCAGTGGTACTCTAATTAGCTGAGGATGAGAAAACCTGGATATCCTAACAGGAAAAAATATGAAAAAATAAAATAATGTAGCCTATCATGATTAACCTTCACTTCGGGTAATTACAAGACTTTCATGGGTAAATATGAGACAGCCATTTTCTAGCATCCCCATGCTTTATGGAGGGATTCAGAGAGGGGTAATTATGAGACAATCTTAAAAATGCAAATTTAACATTATCACAGAAACATCTTATTACCGTTCCTAGCACAACATAAATAATATACAGCTGTTTTTAAATGTTGCAAAGCCTAGCCTACATTTCAGTTACAGGCCTGTTAGTAAAAACGTCATCTTTGTAAGTTCAAATAAATTTATTTCGCTTTCTTTTCACATTGAAATGAAAATAGGCAAACAGTTAAGGATTCAAGTGGCCCGTAAAACAAAAAGTGGGTGTTGATAATTTCAGTTATGGGTATTTGGGTATGTGTAATTATTACCTCCATCCCATTCAAATTATTTTACATCTACAGATAGTGCTATTTATCTGCCGACTCTTTTTCGCAAAACATTTAGTGAACTGGATGGGCCTGTCCATAATATAACATAGATTCAAAGTGCACAACGTATGTTCCTCCACATTTCGTTGCATTTGATGTAGTTGTCTTATTTCATCGCTTGAAGACATGTTTTGGGAAGACTCAAGCCTAAGCTAGATTTAATTGTGGCTTGTTTGGCTGATCTTGGCTAAACTGGCTCAGCAGACCTAGTCTCAAATTTACCCTTTCACTTGTCTCTTAATTACCCGAGATTGTGAAACTGGGGTAATTATGATACAAATCACTTTTTGACCCCTCTAAACTAGTCTTATAATCGAACAATTCCTGTTACACTTAGAACATGCATCACAGTGCATGTTGGGACTGACAGAAAAAATTACAATTCAACCACTCGAGTACAGATTACCATTCCCCTTTCATTTTAATGGGTATGGGGCTGTGTATCATAATTACCCGTAATTTTATTGACTCATAATTACCCGACCTTACCCTGGGAACTAAAAATCCAAAAATGTGAAAAAAGTAAGAACATTTAACCCCCCGACTTTTCAACAAGGGCATGTTTCTGGATCTGACTGCCACATCAGTCCAAGCTCCATTCAAACGACCTAAGTTTTCCATGCAACCAGCAGTTTCAAGAATCTGGATTAAATATACCAGTGATGATGATGATGACGCTGGTGGGTTTCCTTGTGAAACAGTGTGCAGCCACAATGATCCACACGACCTCACACACACTCGCTTCAAGCCTTTTCACAAAGCAAGCACAGTCCCCCGCCTTCCCCACATCATTGTTCGTAATACAGAACTTGACAAATCCTCACTCATCAGACCCTTCCTTCACTGCCCCCCCCCCCCCCAACTACCACGGTGAAGTCTTTCCGACATCCCCTGTGAACGATGTACTTAATCCTCCCATCCCCTCCAGCCACGCAACATTACTGTCTCCCGTCCACCCTTTTACCATACATAAAGCTTCCCCTCCTCCCCCTTATTCCCAAGCTCCCTTCTCGCTCATGTTTCCTCTCTCCACATCACTTCCCTCGATCAACCTCCATACGCACCCCTCACTCAATCTAGCAAGCCCCACCAAAATAAGACGTCTCATCCTTCTCCTCTTCCTGAGGAAGAACTCATCGCCCTTCTTCCCCCCTTTTAACAAATCATTATCATTCTTAGCATTTTCCCCCCACTCTCCAACTTCTGACACTTCTTCCTATTCCCCTCCCAAGCCACCTACGGAAACATCAGCACTGACGGCATACATAAAATTCTTAACATTTCCAAGATGGCGTTCAAAAGACTGATGGAATTTTTTCAGGTTTTCCAGACCAATAGGCTACTGACGTTTTTCTCAAAAGATTTCTTTTGGTTGAAGGAAGGTGTAGGCTAGTACAGGACTGACAAAAAGTTTTTTCTCATATCACTCAAATCTTAATACCTACATTGCATAGCTTTGCTAAATGAAAAAAAATATATACTGCCCTAACTGGCATTGGTAAACAGCAGGAAAGCCATAATCTGAACAAAACTAAAAACGCAATTAACACGTAACGTCCCATATTACTTAAGCCTCAGGTGTTTTCACTTTATCAGAAGGACAAATAACTGAAATAAATTACAGGTTTCAGAAATAAAATAGGTAGTCCCTCGTCCATCTCGCTCTCCACCAGGGCTCCGCTGCGCTGCTCAGTCTTTACCTAGTATACCGCTCCTCCACCTACGCTCTATCATCCTCCAGTTCACTCTTGTCTCTTCCTCTCTACACCAGATTAAGCTATAGTCTCCCTTACCTACTCTACCACTACACTCTTTTTCTACTGCAACTCCGACCCCTCTTCCCTGTCTCTTACCTTATTCTCTTCCCACTTCTTTCTCACCTCGCTTCTCCATTCATCCCACTCACTCTCCACTCATCCCATCATCCTCTTTCTTGGCTGGCATTTCCATTGTTCTTTCTTCGCCTGGTCACTCCCTTCTTCCCCCACTTTTACATGCAGCTTGACCACCACCTGCCCCACTCATCCTTTCAAGTCGATAGTCTCATCTTCTGCCTTCCAGGAACCCTTTTCAGACTTATGAGAACTGATACCCCCGTACAGTTAGAGGATTTTGGGGACACTGTCAGCTCCACAACAGTAAAGGGGGAAAGCCTCAGAAGTTCACACAGGAAAGGGGGGGGGGGGGGGGGAAGCAACCCTTCCCAATGTCGGTCGCCACTCGCCATGGCGAGTGGAAATCAACAGTTGGCGACTTGGAATTTAGCCTTACTCGCCAAATCGGCGACTAGCTACAGAGCATGCCACTAAAAAAGGGGGTATCTCTGGAACCGTACAACTTAGAGACAAACGGTTTGCGGCGTTATGCTCAGATTTATAAAGGCTATATAACTGGATTTTCTGCATTAATACTGGAGTTTGCACAATTTTGTTAATGCATATGTTAGAGAAACCTTTCTTCATAAAAGACGTATTTGGTATGTGGCGAGTACAAATTGTGAAATGGCGAGTGCTTTGTAAGGTCTTCTGGCCAAGTGGCTACTGCTACTGGATTGACATTCGGAAGAGTTGGGGAGAAGGGGAGTGAAGGGGGTTGTGTTGAAGGGGTGAGGATGGGAAAAGTGTTATAGGGGGTACTGGAAAATTTAGGGCATGTGCTGGGATGCGGGATACGAAAGAGCTGTGAAATAATATTGCGGGAGGGGGGATGTACGGTGTGTGGAGAGGGCACGGAAACCCTTGTGAAGATGCTGCTCATCACACCCTGGAGGACGTTTTGATTGATTGTTGAGATTTAAGGATTTGACGAAGACCGAGAAGTTAAAGCTGGTGGTGGTGGTGGGGGGGGGGGATGCGGTGGTTGGATCGCTGCGTACGTAAGAATAGCAGCTTCTCCTCGATCGTGTGCGAGGCGAATCACCACGACTAGTGTAAACTCCACTAACGTGGATAACAAGCAAACGCGTTTATTCAATGCAGGGTTCATGTTTCTAATTTCTCAGGACCAACTGAAGCCTTTGCCCCAAAATTTGTACGGGATAAAATTACGTATCTGAGCAAAGGAGGTATTGTAGCACACCATGAAGCAGATCGGAGAACAGCTGCGATGCTTCTAATGATGAGCCCTCCACTTTCCAACAGAACAACTAAGCAAAAAATAATTCTATTTCTAGAAAAGGGCCCACCAAAATGCCATCGTTCGTAGCATTCAATTCATTACCCAACAAATTTGAAAGTTGCAATCGCCGTACTTTTCAAAGCGCACTAATCGTTTAGTCTATCATAACCTTACACACACGAGACAACAATTTAAAATCCAATGTTTACTTTTTTTTTTTTAGCTCGGATAAAAAATCCGTGAACATAAACACGACCTCTGCTCGGGTGAGGCGGTCTTACCACATGAGTAGTAAACATTTAAAAAATATAAAATATATACATATTCATACTCACCACATTACTATGAGCAATGCGCACAATTTCAGTCAGTAATTTACGAAGTGACTGGCTTTCCAAAGACGAAAATCACATAGCAAGTTGGTCAGCAAATCTCATCGTAGAACGTCATCTGCTTTGCCCTGCCAAAACACATTAATGTTGATTTTATAGCTGATCGCTAGAGACAAACATCGCGCCACATTGCCGCCATGACAGTCGCCCAGAGAAGATACTGAGCATTATATATAAAAATTATAATAGCAAAAGACATTAACTGAGCTTTAAGCTATCGTTACATGATAGGAACACACTTTTACTTGTATACAATAGAAATAAGAGAACGCTGTTACCATAAACTTATTCATCTACCACCGTCACAACTACTCAGAAATATCAAAAAATATTAAATATCAGTGCTAAAAACGGAAGTCGCATTTTAACCACGTCTCGTAGAGTGCGAGAATAAACACGTAGCGCCCTCTTGTAGCAATTTTAACAATAGTTAGAAGTATCTAATTACAGAAATGCAGAAATTGTAAAATGAATGACAAATATGTAAGGCATTTATTTATGCTAAGCAACCTGACGGCAACACACATTAACCTAATACAATCTAACTTCCTAAATATATTAAAAATGTGTACGTGTTATGTAAGAATCAGAACTGCTAACTATCTACTGTAGCATGTCGACTGCAGAAAACGTGGGATTTCTCATTGATGTTTGTAGTTAGCAATGAGGCTTGAAAAGTGTTACTTTTGTTCGTCTACAGTTTATCCAGGGCATGGAATACAGTTTGTAAGAAATGACTGCAAGGTAAGTGATAGAATTTTTTTTGATTGTAAAGTATATATAAGTTGTATGTATCGTATTGAAGTTGTAAACTTAACGTGTCGCACTGCTGTGCTAGGCCTAACAGTACTAACACATTGTGCAATGGTATCCAATAATCCTTTTCCTACTACTTTTCCTACTGGCCGTGTCGCCGTTTGTATCAAATCCATTTTATGTATGAAATAGTGTGGCATAAACCTGCTGTCATCCATGGTTAGTCAAACATTCTGCTTTTGCATTTTGCTAGATAGCTTTGACCTATTTGGTTGATTTTTTTAACGCAGTGTATCTAGTCCCGGCTGGGACGTAACTGTTTCAAGCGTTGTTGGACGCGTTGCCGGGACCGGAGTTCTGCGCTTGTGGATCCCGGCAAACAAAAAAAAATGTAGTTTTTAGGCAAACTTATATTAGTTGTAGTTAGTTTTAGTTAGGTTTGGTTAGGTTACCCTGGTTAGGTTCACTTTAACAAACTGAAACAAAAAAAAATGTAGTTTTTAGGCAAACTTATATTAGTTGTAGTTAGTTTTAGTTAGGTTTGGTTAGGTTACCCTGGTTAGGTTCACTTTAACAAGCTAGTTTAACAAGGCCTAGTTTTTAACGAATTCACCGGAACCTGAGTATTTATAAACTGGATCCCTTCACCGGGACCTGAGACACAGCTTTTTTTTTAAACCATAGTGGTAGATTGGGTATATGGATAAATAACTAACACTTAGTAGTTCATTGGGTATAACAGTAGGATAAATTATTATTTTTAATTACAGTAGGCCTACCTTTTTGGCTACTAGAATTAATGAAGTGGCGAGTAAACACAATCATTTCACTGGCCAGTGTCGACTAATGAAAAATTATAATCTCAACTTTACTCTCCCCTTCAACAGTTTCTTCACAGTTCGCTGTCGTGTGCCAGGATAGCTAGCCCTCATCGCCAAAAATGACGAAACTGAAGAATTACTGATTATAATATAAAAATAAACTATATGAAGAACTTGGGGGGTGACATGGCTATGCTTGTGGCGTCGCTTGACCCGTCTGCCCATGAATGCCGAGTGAGATAAAGAAAGTTGGGAGGTGGCAGGATGTTACACAGGCTTGGAGGGGCCATCCGGACAATTTGCCCCTCTCCCTGTGTGGGTACCAACATTTTGTATGGTTCGCTGGCTGTGTGCCCTGAGAGCGGGTCCACTACTGCAGAAGCTCCGAGCAAGATGGCTGGCCTATCTAGATTCCGGCGCGTGAAGTTTAGAAAGGTTTAAGGTTTTGATTGCGGTTTCTGGTGTTATGTGGTTAGGTTAAGTAAATTTGGAAAAAACTGACCTTATTTTCGAGAAACAGCGACCTTAATTTACCCTTTACATCAACGGAGATAGTGCAACCAACGTATACAGATCGTATACCCACTTGGTTGCTTGGCGAAATAGACTGAAGCCTACTTGCAAAATAAAGGTAAAATATAGCGTGGGAAAGGGAAAGAATGTGCCAACGAACTTTCGCCTGACAGTTGACATTTTCCGTAGACCTTTTTTTAAATTTAACTAATGCTTACTGTATGCCAACCATTTAATGACTGGTAATGACAACTAGTCGTGTCTGTCACCCTGTCGTTAACACATACATTAGGCAGACCCAGCCCTGTCGTACAGTTACGAAGTTTCTGGCTAAGATAGCAACATTTAATACAGCAGTATTTTTTAATGTTATCCGTCAAGCATGTAGGCCTATATGTGTGCTCCCTGGTGTAGGATGGTTGTGCGGCGACAGCTTCAGTGGCAAGTTGGTTTGTTTGTTGTATGTAGCAACCTTCAAGAATGTGAATTGTGTGGCACTTGCCATGTGGCCAGCAGTCACTAAAATTCACGCTCCATTGTCCATTACCTTTTCACCATGTGGAAACAATTTTAGCAGGTGCGCTGTTACTTTCTGTTTAAGCTATGTCTGCATTAGTATAACTGACCAGTCAGGTAATGAGGCTAGTAATATTATTGCATGCTTAGCTGATTAGCCTTTGTAATTCTGCACGCAACGCAGCAAACCGCTCATTTCTAGCTATTCCTGAGATATGACAATTCGAGCATCAGGGTTTGTTTGGTAAGTTACCTAGTGCTAAAAATTGGTCGCCAATGCTGAGCTTCCCTCGGCATTTGACGAGGGACGACCGACATTGGTGAAGGTTGATATGAAGAGGTGTGCGGAAGATTATGTTAATTGGAGCCGAGTTTGCAACAGAAAACAAGAGCATCGAGCTTATTTGCAAGTTTCTTTTTAATTTGTTACTGCTTAACTGACTTGTGTGGGTCAGTGCATACAAATGGGTTTCCTGTTTTAAGGCTTTTAACTTGGACAAATTTTTGAGCTGTGGCTTACTGGTTTTTGTCTAAACACTTGCAGGGGTGCATAAAATTCTTACTCAGGGATGCTGCTGGTGTGAAAAATGTTAAAATTTGCCAGTGGTAAAATAATATGTGAAAAATGTGAAAAATACGAGAGTTGGTGTGAAAAAAAGGCAAAACGCACAAACGAAGTCAAAACAATCAAATTATCCGCCCTAATTTTGGGCCCAGAGTTACGTAGGCATGCCTGTGGTAGAACACACAAAAGAAAATTGGTTGGTCTACGGGCGGAGTCGCTTTCGCTCTCTTGAGTGAAATTATAGAGAGAAAACAATGGTTATTGGAAACGAAAAATTTTTATTAAAGAAATGTGAAACAGGTGATGTATGAAAACGAAGAAATAATGATACGAAAATGAAAGTAGGTACGTGAAAAATGTGAAAAATTAAAAAAGTTGGAATTTGAAAAAAAGTGAAAAAAGCTGGTACTCCCGGCAGCACCTCTGTTACTGGACAATCATACAGAATTTCTAAATTTCCGTAGCCTTTTACCATGTAGGCAAGCCATTTTATAGTGAATTTCCACAGTTTTCTGAAATTTCCAGCAAATCTCGTTCTAGGGTTCTGGCATATTCTGCACACCTGAACACTTGATGTTTACTTTAAAAGGCAAAGCTAATTTTTCAACTTTACCAAAAAGATGCACAATTTCAAAGTCAAGGAAAGATATGTGTAATATGTATGCACATTTTTGACAGCCCTTCTACTGGAGTTGGAAATCCACAGTCGACTGTCTTCACCAGGCAACATACTCTCCGTTCGCTACCTCGTTTCTTCCTGTTGCATGCTTTTTAAATTTGGTGTTGATCGTAGCCTACTGCATTCACAGGGTCCGCGTTCCACTTGCTCCGGAGCAGTGAGCAAAACTCTAGGCTCTCACTGCAGGTATTGAATTGCCGGGTTTGATGGTCCCTGAATCAGCACTGTCTTTTGTCAAGCGTGGTGTTGGAAAGCCATTTTTGGTGAAGTTGAAAATGATAAATATGGTGTACTTCTGGAATGCCAAAACAGGTCAAAATTGGCAGTTATTGTGCTTTCACTGGATCCGAGTTTTTCGAATCAGGATATAGGCCTAGGGGCTAAGCAGCGAGCTATCTAATACGAGTTGTATACTGGCTCGAATTTGTATATAGTTATAATAGTGGCACTTTGGAACGGCTTTCATTTTTGTAGTCAACAGCAAGTCCGTGATTGGTGTCTTACTGGACTATGAGGTCGTGAACTTGATGTTATTGTAATATACATCCCAATTTTATTTATAGGTTAATATTTAGGCAATTCAAGCAATTTGATGGTCGAAAATGAAAAATGAGTAGGGATCAGCCGATAGGGTTTTTAGCGATCTGACATTAGAAATAGGAGGATTTTGTATAGATTCCAACTTTTTTAACTTGTACGCATGCTTTTTAATTTTTGCTTTTGCGCTTTAATAATCCCATTAATTACTGTTTGTCGTACCAATTCCCCTCTTCTTCATATATTCACTGTCCCCTTTTTAGGCTCGCAGTCAGCGACCCCCTGGGTCCGTTCCAGTCCTGTTGCTCCAGCAACAAATTACTATTATATAAGAAAATAGACACAAATTTGGCGTGTAAGCTTACGGCCCTGTTCCCCTTTTGATTAAAAAAATATGTTGGCCTAAAAATTAAGAAGCGTTATTTGGTGTAACGAAAATCAGTACAGCAAAAATAGGATAAATACCGATATGGCGAAAATACCAATTGTACTGAAACCGACATCAATATAGATCTGACTAGCTTAGCCCTAAAATTTTGTTCGATTTTCTTATAAAACCTGGGGATAGTCCGATATTGATATCGGTATTATCTGTATTTATCGGTATTTTTGCCATATCGGTATCGGACCACTATAAGGCTTCCGATACAGATATTTGTTATGCCAAGAAATGCAACCGTCTTCCCTGCAAAACTGACACCAAGTGCAGCAAAAGCAAAGCCATTTGCTCAGTTTGGAATGAAAATGTGACACTTGTTTGTTCTGCTGCTGTAAGTTTTACAACAACCAACTGAAATATAACTAAGAAAATGAATGTACTGAAGCCATAAGTAAGAATAAGAGTAAAAATGCTGTTATTGCTGCACAGAACTTTTTGGATAATCTCAACAGTTGAAACCCAAGCAAAACCAGAAACCGGAGTTGCATTGTTTGTACAAAATATAAACTTTTAGTCTTGATTTGTTATTGTTATCGGTATCGACATATGTATCGGTATCGTATCGTATCGGATCGGTTTACCTTTCATCGGTATCGTATCGTATCGGTAAAAAGTCATATCGGCCGATCCCTAATAAAACTCCTATTTTTTTTAGCCACTGAAGTTCCCTGCCTTAAGTATATTGATGAAAAGTTAAGGTTTCCACGATATTAATGAAATTAGTGGCACATTTCTGATGATTAACTCTTGTTAAAAATTTGAAAACGTCACATCGCTTACTGTGAAAATTCATCTTACGTTGAAGAAATCACTGAAAACACGCTTATTTAACACGCTTGTTAAAAATTGTTTTTATTTTCTCCAGGTTTTTAAGTTTTGCAGATCAAAATGTCACAAAGCATTCAAGAAGAAACGCAATCCGCGTAAAACCCGATGGACAAAAGCCTTTCGAAAAGCTGCTGGAAAAGAATTGGCCGTGGACCCCTCCTTTGAATTTGAAAAAAGAAGAAATATTCCTGTGAAATACCAACGAGAATTATGGCAGAAAACAGGTAATGGCAAATGTTGTGTAATTGCAAATGTGGTTTCTTTTTTTGAAAATTCCGTGCATCATAAAGACAGGTCTTAGGCAAATTTTCGACAAACATAAGATTTCTGATCGTGTGGAACTTCACTTTTCTTCTGGCAAAGAGTTGTCAGGTGCTTGTGTTTCATGTTGCTCTGTTTGCTTGGCGTTTGAATAATGCACGTCTTCCTACTGATCGTGGCAAGTACCACTGGAGTTACAATGGAATAAGTCTAAAAGCTACATGATGAGAAAACGGAAACTTAACGCTTTTTGTCAAAATCGTAGCACTTAGTTCAGTTGTACGATTTTGACAAAAAGCGTTACGTTTCTGTTTTATCATCATGCCAAACATTTGTCAAAGTAAAAACCTACATTGTTTTTTCACGTAAAAGCTGCGCTCTCAGTTGTGCCTATCAAAGTCAGTACCTGGGAGAAGCATGTTACTCAAACTCGAAGCCGAGGGGTCCGACAAACCCGGAAATAGCGTACAAGATTGGCAAAACCAAAATCGCTACATTAGATTTGCGTTATATTGGCAGATTTGCACGGATTTGTGCAGATTTGCGGGAATTTGCTCGGATTTGCAAGATTTACGTGCTACCCTCTCCAATGTCTCGCCACAACTCGCCGTTTGGCGAATGGAAATCAGCAGTTGGTGTCTTGGAATTTAGCCTTACTTGCCAAAATGGCGACTAGCAATAGAGAATGACACTCAAAGACAGATTTCTCGGGAACCGTAGTTAGAGAAGAACAGTTTGCAGCATTATGCTCAGATTTGGCAGGGCTATGTAATTGCTTTTTCTGCATTAATACTGGGGGTTAAAGAAAATTTTACAATTTCGTAAATGCATAAATTAGAAAAAACCGTGCAAGATGTATTTGATATGTGGCGAGTTGAAATTGTGAAATGGCGAACGCTTTTTAAGGTGTACTGGCCAACCCTTTCGAATGTCAGTCTAATAGCAGTCGCCACTCTGCTAGTAGACCTTAGAAAGCACTCGCCACTAGGGTTGTAATTTTTCCGGAAAAATAAAATTCCCGGAAAAATTGGAAACAAGTGAAAGAAATTATCTTTTTTTTTGTATTTCAATAATAATTTTGGTTCACAAACAACTTTGTGACAGACCAGAGTAATAAAAAAAGGTAAGTTTTGACCCAACATAGTCATCATCTTCATCTTATTGCTGGTCAGTTTCAGAATTTGACACGGACCTTTCATAATCGCTACTGCTGTCACTTAACACTTACGCATTCTACAGAATTTGGCAAAATTAACTGTTTTGACAATTTAGATCGATTAAATACTTTTTACAGTTTTACTTAGCATAAGTTTATACTAACTTTAAAACTATTCAGGTCATCATGAATATAGCCATTGATTGTACTTGTAGTGTTTGTAGTACTTGTACTACTACTGGTGCTGGGGCCAGCACAGAGTCGAACTGGGTAGCAAACGGCACCTGTGCCATTTAGAGAAATGATGGGAGGAGGGGCGCCACATGTTTTACGAAGAATTCAAGTCTGACGAGTCTAGAGAGCGCTCTAAGCTCCCGAAGCATTGTCCAGGGAAGAGCCCCGGAGCCTTTGCTTATTTTGATATTCTATTGCTTTGAAGTGCGTCAATACGTACATTGCCATCTATTTCAAGGAATGACTGTTTCTTTTTGTTGGGGGGGGGCCCCCCGGGGAAGGAAAATGTTCCATGGCATGCCGGTAACCAACCTGAAGCGTCCTGGTAACCTGTCGAAAGCGTCCCAGCTTCATACAGTGGTTACCCGTTCTAATGTGTAATTTTTTTCCTTGACGTCCCTCTGGTACTCAATCGTCCCGGTAACCACGTTACCAGGTTACGGAATGTTTTCCATATAGGGGGGGGGGGGGGGTTTGGAGTTTAACAAAAGTGTTAAAATGCAACGAAGGAGAAAGAGACAAGGGAATTTGTGTCTGAAGGGAGCGTAGCAGCGGAAAAGATTTGATTTTTCTTTCGGGGAGAGGTAAAACAGAAGGCTGCCATGGGGTGCCAAAAGTGTGGTAACCAAAGAGCGCCTGTGCCAATGGCAGTATGGCCAGTCCGGGCCTGGGCCAGCAGCTGGATCAGCGTCAGATACATCGGCACTTGCTGCTGTTGCACTCGTAGTTCTTGTACTTATTGTAGCAGTATGCTTGGTTACTTTACTTCGCGAGTTCATGATTACTTTCACTGGTCCTTAAAAGTTTTGGGTTATGAGAGATGTAAACGAGCTTGCCTGAACTTTTGGGATTTGGCAATGTAACTTTTCTGATTAAGTGATGTTGCTTCAAAGAGATGTAAAAGAAAAGTTTTAAAAGAAATGTTTAAACTACATTTTTTCATTATTTTTCCAATTTTTCCGGCATGGCTCGGAAATATTTCAAATTTTCCAATTTTTATGTGAATATTTACGGTCCTACAACCCTACTCGCCACATATCAAATACGTTTGTAAGGTAAGATGCATGGTTTCTCTACTTTATGCATTAATAAAATTTTGCAATATTCTAAAACGCCAGTATGAATGCAGTTTTATAGCCATTATAAATCTGAGCACAACACTGCAAACCGTTCATCTGTAACTTAAACGGTTCCAGTGATGCCCCCTTTTTAGTGGCATGCCAGAGTCGCCATTTTGGCGAGTAAGGCTAAATTCCAAGTCGCCAACTGTTGATTTCCACTCGGCGAGTGGCGTCTGTTTCTGGATTGACATTCGAGAGGGTTGTTTGCATGGATTGCAAGATTTGTACAGATTTTCAAGATTTCGCTTGGATGTGCGGATGTCACGAATGAAGGTTTACAGATTTGTAGATTTCATTTAGATTTGCTGATTTGCATTGATTGTGTGGATTTACAGATTTTGTGTTGATTTGGAGATTTCACATAGATTGCAAATCCGAAAGTTCAGCCCTTGTCGAATCTCTTGCTCCAAGCGAACAGAGCGATGTGAAAGACAGCACCTCTCAACTGTTTTTCTGAAGATGGCAAACTTTGTTCCACAAGAGTAAAAATCATGTGACGTTTGTCGAAAATTTGCCATCAGCGTAACTGTTCTATTGCATAAAATTATTGTAAACCTGTGTTTTCAGAAAAATAAAAGGTTTCGCGTTTATATTTTCTGTTTCCCTCTTTGGTTACACCCAGTTGCCTCTGGCCGACAAAACAAATATTTTGAATGGCCAAATGTGAATTTTTTTCGCCAAATTAAAAAGTTATAGTCATTGGATGCCATTACAAATAAAATTATTTAGCCTAGTGATAATTGCATCCGTCAATCAAAACACATGTCTCTTGCAAATTTTGGCATTTTTGGCCTTGTAGGTGCACACGTTCCAAAAACTAATAGAAAGAACACGATCCACAGTAGCTTTTGCATCATATTTCTGAACAGGACGAACTAGAACTAGAATCTTGCGATTTGATCATCGGAAAGCTGGCAAAAAAAGCTTTGACTGGTGCATTGAAATATGACAAGCCACCAGCCAGAAGTGAAACTATGATCACTTGTATTCATTCGTTTATCACCAATTCTCCAGCCGACTCGCTCGTTTGAAAAATTTAAAACTTTAAAAGCCAACCTGCCAAATTTAATCAACGAAATTAATGGATTTCTTTCTCTATGTATTTTATCTAGCGAATTCTATTTTTGTGATAGTGAACTGGAACAGTAGTTAGCTTTTCTAGTGTTAGGCATAATTCAGTTTCACTAAGCTGTGTGGTACTAAGGCCAAAGAAAAAAATGGTTTGCTTCGCGGAACATTGCTAAAAAAAATAGGGTCGGTAGGTCGGATAATTTTTTTTTTTGTAAATATCTACTTAATCTACGTAAAAATCATGTTAGCCGTAATACATAAAAATACAAACTTCAGTGTCATTGTTTTCCCTACTGCTGTACGGAACTATTATTCCGATTCCCGTCCTAGTGAACCGGTTCTGATACATTGCCACCAAAATTATTTTTATTGTTATTACAACATTAAAAACACATTTAGTTTTGATTGCCTATGCTAGTTACAGGATATTTCGAAGGGTTAGGCTGCACCACATTATACAAAATGTATTAGGCCTGTTTAAGGGGAGCCCCTACTTTAAATTCTACATACTACAAAATATTCCCACAAGTTGTAGATCAGTTTTAATATAACCTTTAGGACCAGAAACTACATTGACAAATAAGAAATAATTCAAATTCAATTTAAAATAAAACATTATGTAATACTATGGAGGTTCATAAAAATTAAAAAACACAAAACTTAAGCCGTAATACAAAATTGAGTATGGTATCAAACAGAGGAGATAGCTAGGGAGAACCGCGTGTCTTACTTTCGAACGGTTCCAGAGTTATCGAAATTTCAGCGAAAGTCCCGATCGTGTAATTTTTTGGTGAAAAACTGTTCAGGGTCGGAAGGAAAAGTTAGGGTCGGTCGAGTTCCGCGAAGCATACCATATTTTTTGTTAGGCCTAAACAGTGACACTGCCCGAGATATGGGATAAACCTTGTTATTTTGGTTTATCCTTCTTTCTTTTTTTTCTTCTGTTTCTTCTTTTTTTTTATTTGGATCTGTTACGGGCATAAAAATGTGGCTTGTGCAAATAGGCTACAAACTTTTTTTTTATGCGCGGTATAATGACAACGCTAGGGCTGGTACTTTCCGGTTTTTTAGTTATCCGTTTAACCGGTTTTTTTTCTGGTCGGTTACACGAAAACCGTTTTTCCGTTTTCAGCAAAAAATACAGCCAAAAAAAATTTCACCACTGTGTAATACACTATTAAAAAACAAAGCTGAAAAAAAAAAATGATTTAGTCCTTGGTAAGACAAGCCCAATTATTGACTACATGTTGCATTTTCGGATTTAAACTAGAAGAAAGTTGACGTTGATAAATTTAAGTACTTACTTTATCAAGAATTTTGACTTTATGTAGCTTTAAAATTTCTACAAGATGTCAAATTTTACATCTTAACAACAACGTAAGCCAAAAACAAAACAACAAAATTTAATACGTTTTCGTTAATGTTCCATTAATTTCAAATTATGAGCCAGAAAAATTAGCATGTTTGCGTTTTCGGGTAGCAACGCATTTCGTTTACGTGTTATGACGGCGCTTTCCTGCCGTTCGCGCTAGGTATAGACGAGTCCACTTCTCATGACGCGGGGAGGGCAGATGCTGGCCAGCATGTCTTTAACTGCCTCGTGTACGCGCTGGCGATCAGCAGTTTGTTTCGAAGAAAGTAAGCAGCTTCGCTTGGACAACAAGCCCATGCGGATTATTTGTAAATAAGCTGCCCCCTACCCACCCCGGTTTTCTATTTGCACTGATTTTGAGTATTTGGATTAATAGGCCTAAATGATTACACTTGGCTATTTTTGGCTCGTTCACCGCGGTTTTTGAATGGTGCCGGCATCAAACGTTTTTCGGATATGGGTTTTATAATCCGTGTAACCGAACGTGGAACGGTTTCCGGTTAACCGTGTAACCGATCCCAGCCCTAGACAACGCTGAAAAAAAGTTTTAATAATAATTTCCTAAATTTTCAGAAATTGGGGCCTAATTTTTCAAACTCTTGTCGGATCTTAGATCTCAAAAAATGGTCTCCAACTTTCATACTTCTTTTTTGTTTTAATAATCGTATTAAAAGTTTGAACAAATTCCGGTCTGTTGAAAATTCGCAAGAATACTGGTACAGTACTTTGGCTCTGAAAATGTGTGTAATGTCTGATTTTAACAATTGAATGATCAGGAATGACGCATTTTCAGAGTAGAAGCCGTTATGGTATTTTTAATTTGCGGCGTTATGCTCAGATTTGTAAGGGCTGTATAACAGTTTTTTTCTGCATTAATACTGGGTTGAAGAAATTTGTATAATTTCCTAAATACATAAATTCGAGAAACCGTGCATCATGTAAGACGTTTTTGGTGAGTAGAAATTGTGAAATGGTCAACTAGCTAAGTGGCGACTGCTACTGGATTGTCATTCGAGAGGGTTGGTTACTATGTACTAAGGTAAAAAAAAAAATCTTTTTACTGGCGATGATGAAATACTTCATACCGATGGATGTCATCTGTTTTTGTCTTCGGACTAAAATGTGGAATAATCTTCTCCCTGAGCCATTTAATGCTGGTGAATGTAATGGTTTTGTTAACTGTGTACGACTGCCAATCTGACATTGGTTTTCTTTCAGTTCATGCAATGAAGAAGATAGAAAGTATCAAACAGAAACGGCAAGCACTATTTATCAACAACAGGTAATAATGGGTGATGGGACAACCTTCTCAAATAATTGGTTAAATTGTAGTTCAACTCCTCATTATCAATTCGCAATTTGTTTTTAGATTGATGAAGGGACGACAACTAGAAAAAGAAAAGGACATGAAGGAAGCAAAGAGAGATATCTCTCTTATCAGATCTCCTGCTGGTAAGTTTGTTTCCAACGTGGAACAAGTGACGGTAACATATTGGTAGTTTGCTACTGAATGGGATAAATGTAGAGCAAAGCAGGGGTCCAGTTGTCATGGAGGCTCTCCTACAACCATTTCCACGACCTTTTGATCCTGTCCTATAATTTTTTTTCAAGAAAGAACGGTTTGCCTTATATGGTAATTACGCGGCGATTGATTAGGCCTGGAACAAAACGTCATCGCCCATGACGTAATCGTTTTAAGCGCCAAACAGTTAGTCCAATATGGCGTCATTTTCGGATTGCGTGAGAAAAAAGGGAGAAACTTTACGTAGCCAAGCAAGGGGAATAGTGTGGAATGTCTTTCATTACTTCATAACCTAAGGAGAAGCTGCCAGTGTTTATCTTCTAGAACCAACTGCATCGGCAATGAACGTCTCCGTTTATACAGTGAGAAGATTGTCAACGGCGGAAAAGTTGCGTTAGTAACCGACGAAACGACAGCAATAGCCGCCCGGCCAACGTTCTGTATGCCGGGTAAGAACCGACCACATCCCTCGCCTGTCACTGACATGGAGGAGTTTAAACTACCTATTCTTCGAGCTACTGTAGGAGAAATCTTTCAAGATGGTAATTATTCTACATTGATACCATTTATTCGAAGCTAATCTCAAAACTTTTAAAGGCAGCAAGTCGTCTTTGCGTCGAATACCGCTTTCGAAGCTGAAAATGAATACGGCAAAGTTGACATGCGTACATTTTACATTGAACGACCTAAAATTGTTGCCCAACGTCAAAGGTATTTACGTCAAATTAAACAATTAAGCTCAGAAAATAGGACTCTAGTATGTCTTGATGAAACATTGGTGAATGCACACCACGGAAGGGCTAAACAATGGCATAACGATGAACTTAACATTCGCGACAGGCAGCGTTTGATTCTGTATCACCCGGGAAGCGGGCAACGGCTTCGTGCCAAACACTACGTTTTTGTTCCAGTCCAAGACGAAATCCACAAATTATCATGATGAAATGAATGGTGAAAGTTTTAAAACATGGTTTGTGGACCAGCTGTTGTCAAATATTCGTTTTCTAGCTTAGCAGCTTCTCCATGAATTTCTACTCGACATGTTTTCAGAAACCCCCTTGACTTAGCGACAGCAAACTTTTCCTCAACATGGAGCAAAACCGGCCCTTTCCAGGGTCACCAAATGAACCAAATGAGAATTAAAAAAATTGTTCAAATGAAATAAAAATTGTTGAAATTCCCCCAACCCTCCCCCCCCCCCCCAACCTTTTTTTAAGCTATTAAAAAATAATTGGACTGGGTGGCATTCGATATAAATTTGACAAATGTTTTTTTTTTCATCCCCTTTTCCTTTCCCATCCACCTTTTTTTTTTTTCAAGTTTTAAGTTTAAAAAATATCAAATTTATCTGGAATGACTGCCAGTCCAATAAAAAAAATTTGACTGGCATACATTTCACATATATTTGATAAGTTTTTCTTTCATTCTCTTCTTTCAGCTCCCCCTCCTCCACTCTTTTTTTTTTTACGGTAATTATAAAAGAAAATTGCACTGGCTCACATCCATATAAATTTTAAGTTTTTTTTTTATTCTCCCCCCACTTCCACACCCATTTATGAAGTTAACTGTAAAATAAATTTGGGCTGGCCACATATTTTGAATAATTTCAATGTTTTCTTTATTCATCGAAATTACCACTCTTCCTTCCGTTCCACAGTGGGCCTCGAGTAATTTCTCCTAGTCACTGTGGTTGCTTTCCTGTTCACTGTGGATGTTCCACTCCTCTCTGATGTTGACATTTTGCCTAAACCCTAAGCAAAGCGTAAACCAATGTGCCAGTCCAATGCAAACAAACTTTTAAAAGTCAGCCAAATAACAGTTTAAAGTTTGTCAATCTGGGTGTCTTCCATTTCCGTATAATGGGATACTTTTTTAAAACTCAAAAACCACCTGTTAAATTTAAGATTTTGCCTTGTAACTTCTAAATGAGAGATAGCAGCTTGGGATTTGGACCATTGGAAAACTGGCAAATAAACCTAAATGTAATCACATGTCGAGTCAGTTGACGAGAAGTGAAAATATCTTCTATTTAGTACGTTATCAATATATCGGGAATTTGGAAATTTACCGATTCGATTTCTAGTAGCCTATAGATTAGAATTACCTGGCCTTACTTGTGTGTGATTTACGACTTTGTGACAGATAGGAAAATAGCCTGCAGTATTAGGTAGCTATTAAACACGGGCAACAATACTGAATTAGGAAAGATTCCTAATATAAACAGCTCGATTCTCACAGCTGCACCTGTACCACTTTTATTTGCTGACCCGATGCTGATATTGGCCGAGAACCGATTCTGGATTTATTTTTAAAGCTGAAAAAGTTGAGGTAGAGCACTGGGTAGAAATCATAAAAGTGGAGCTGGAAAGCACTGGGGAGAAATATAGGTTTCTGCATGTATGCAAAACGTTTAGTACCGGGTAAAATAATTATACACCACCAAAAGAGTTGTAGTTTCTTCAAAATTTGCTAATTCTCTTAAAGTTTTATTGTTGGACTGTGTTTGTTCTTCATTGATGGTATCGTGTTGTGTTTTTGGTGACAACGTACTAATGTTGCAAACGGTGTACCCAACACCACCCGTATTTGCACTTGCTTCAGCCAGTGTTACTGTAACATAGTACAGTAAAGTTCGTTTATAACGAATTTCAAGGGGGTTAGTATTTTACTTCGTTATAACAAAATTCGTTAAAAACTTATAACGAATTTCCAAAATTCTCAAAAAAAAATCGTTATAGAAGAAAATAGGCCTAAGACTTAACCTTTTAAGCAGTATGAACGTATATATGTCCAAAAACAATCATCCCAAACGCAGTAACGACGTATACAAGGCGAAATTTTGAAGGGAAACTGTGGGTTGAAAGCTGATATTCACTATCTGATATGTGCATCGATTTATGAAAAAAAAAAAAAAAACAGTTGGGCCGGGGAAAAAGATAAGTTTGGTTCTCGGGCATTTCGAAGGTCGAAAAAGGACCAGGCCACCCGGCTTTTTATTTTATTATTTATTTTCAAAATGTTAACGAAAATGCTCAACATTTTTCTTTAATCTTTTAAGCAGTATGAACGTATAAGTTATACACGCCCAAAAAAGTCATCCCAAACACAGTAACGACGTATATATACGTAGAAATTTGAAGGTAAACTATGGGTCGAAAAATGCAATTTTCCACCAAAATATCGAAATGCGAAACGCTGAAATTCCTGATATGTTGTGCATCGATTTCTGTAAAAAAAAAAAAAAGTACTTACCAATGTCTAGAATTTTATTAAAAGCACTTTAGTTGAGTGTAGACTCACTAAAAACTACAAAAATGTCTTTCTCATTCTTTTTTCCTAAGTTAAAAAGCAGAAAATTGGTCATTTTTGATCAGCGGTAGCGGTCGGACCATTTGACTGGGCGCTGCCATCTTGTATTAGTTGGAAAGCTGGAATTCCACTCAATCTAGGCCTGTCAACATATTTTCTCGATGGCCATTTGGCAGTGGCCAATCAGGCGAATAATTGCAGTAGGCCGTTTCTAGCTAACTTTCCAAAGCATGTGAAAATCGCGCTCCGTTATTGGCTGGCTGGCACCACGTAACCGATTTTGCGTGCTCTCATTGGCTGATGCACGATATCAACATGGAAGCTGCCGATCGCTTCGGGATTTCACGTGAGCGCTTGACGAGCACTTCTGTTTTAGTTCGTCATTGCAAATCAAAAGAAAGATAATGTTTTACAGCATTAGAAAATTAAATTAGCAGCCACGATGCAAAACTGAAATGGAAAAGGAGCCTATAAACCTTCACACTATTGCTTGTCAGGTGGAAACAACGATTTTTAGCCTAACTAACGCCGACTTTCGGACGCGTTTTGTCAACACGGAAATTTTCGATTTTCATTACCGCCCGTAATTAAAAAAAAAACAACGGTTCTCCGAAACTATTAAAGCCATTTGTCCGATTTTTTCTGTGCACTTTAATGAATATATGTTGCGTGCGCGTAATAAGTTTGAAATAATTGTGTCCAATAATTTTCGCAAGAATAAATATTTCGGTAGTGCCTCACTCCACGGGTAACTACGTAGGCTAAGACGAATGAAATAAAGAGCGATTGGCCCGCATGATTTTTGGGGACCCGCCCGCGCCCGAGAACCGAACAATTTTTTTTTCCTGGCCTTGTATATATGTCTATAATTTTATAAAAAACACTTTAGTTGAGTGTAGACTCACTAAAAATTGCAAAATTGCCGTTCTCATTCTTTTTTTCCTAAGTTAGAAAGCAGAAAACTGGTAATTTTGATCAGCGGTAGCGGCCGAACAATTTGACTGGGCGTCGCCATCTTGGATTCGTTGGAAGGCTGGAATTCACCCCTATCCAGGCCTCACAACAAATTTTCTCGATGACCATTTGGCGTTAGACAATCAGGCGTGTTGTAGTAGGCCGCTTCTGGCTCTTTCAAACTAACTTTCCAAAGCAATTGAAGATCGCGTTCCCTCATTGGCGCGTTCTCATTGGCTGATGCACGATTTCAACATGGATGCTGCCGCTCGCTTCAGATTTCACGTTAGCGGTTGTGTTTTAGTTCGTTGTTGAAAATCACAAGAAAGATGATGTTTCACAGCATTAAAAAATTAAATCTGCAGCCACGATGCACAACTAAAATGGAAAAGGAGCCTATAAACCTTCACACTATCGCTTATCAGGTGGGAACAACGATTTTTAGCTTAACAAACGCCGACTTTCGGACGTGTTTTGTCAACACGGAGATTTTCAAGTTGAACGACCGCAGGGGTGCATAGAATTCTTACTGGGCAAATTTCCCACAACATTTTCCTACAGCTTTTTCAAATTTCCACAGCCTTTCACCATGTAGGCAAGCCATTTTTTAGCGAATTTCCACGCTTCTCTGAAATTTCCCGCGAACCTCGTTCTAGCGTTCTGGCATATTCTGCACATCTGCATGACCGCCCGTAATTAAAAAAAAAATGGTTCTCCGAAATTATTAAAGCCATTTATTTGATTTTTTTCTGCGCACCGTAATGAATATCTGTTTCGCGCATGTGCACAAGACCATTCTGATTCCGGGAAAAAAGAGATTTCGTTATAAAAGAATTAAAATTCCTAATTTGATGTACAATTTTGTTCGTTGTACGTTATTTTTGATATATATAATTCGTTATAAGCGAATCCAAAATGCATTGACAGAGTAGACGTCCAACCAATATTGTGATTTTACTTCGTTACAAGTAAAATTCGTTAAAAACGGCTTCGTTGTAAATGAACTTTACTGTACCTAACTGGTTCTAGTTACCATTTAATTTGGAACTTATGGGTGTCTGCCCTGTTAATCTATATATATTTTGCTTAGGAACAGACTTGATGGAGGCATTGTTAGGGAGGATTAAACAAACGAAGCTTCAACAATCAGCAAGAGGGCTCACTCTTGCCATGGTAGCAAAGAAAAAGGGTGAGCAGCCGACAATGACAACGGATATGCCAACGGATATGCGCTCTAACAATTAGAAACAAACCCTTACTTCAATAATGCTGACTATTACAGCCGAGTTGAATCAGCGGGAATCGGCTATACCGGCATATGTTACGGCATACGGGACAACTAGTACGGATTGACCTCTCCTGCTCGGCGAAGTAATTTGCGCTTCAGAACTCAAATGCGTAATTAAATATTGGTAGTCATATAAACAGTTTTGAAGCTAACCTTGACCTTATTTTAATTGCCTGGGCTCTTTAGTTCTGCCTTCCTTCCAAAATAAAAAATAATGGCTGAATGTAGAGAATTAAAAATTAAAGATGGTTCTTTTAAGAAATGTTCTGAGCCTGACGTAACTTTTTTTTTTCAGCTGGTCTTCGCAAAAAGGAAGAAAAGCTCATGGAAATTGTCGAAGAACCCAACGAAGAAATGGAGGGTTAAACTGTATTTTAGATCCCATATTGTACATAACTGAAATAAACTTTCCTCCTCCCAAAAAATCGATTGCGTGCTGTGAAAACCCAACAGTACAGTAGGTTTACACTCGCACACAAAATTAATATAGCCTTAGGGGGAAACATGTTTCAAATAAACAGAAACTTTTTTAGTTTCGAGAATGGGTGTTATCAATGAACAGTTTAGTGATTTGTTTTCTGGTTGTTTTTAATAAGAGAGTATTGCTATGACCAAATGTCTTATCAATTTTACACATTACTGTAACTTGATAAAATGATAAGCGAATTTTTGGCTGATCCAATAAATTCAGTACTTTTTCAGTCTTAAAACAGGAAAAAAAACTTGTGTTCCACAAACTCGTGAGCCTGATGATTGTGGGAAGTGATACTTAACCCTCACCACTTCCTCACTATTAACCTTCCTTTAAATTGTCCCCAGCTACGTAACTTTGAGTGCTTCATAGCGGTAAGTCGCTCCCGAGGGTTCACTACACGCAAGGCATGAAGCTCGTTGTCTGTATAAAGACACGCAAGTCCATAAACCTAAAAATGCCCGTTACACAACTTTACCAAGTGAATACTTGTAATAATTAGATACACACCGATGCAGGCAGCAGATGTTAAAACATCGGAAATCCATTATTTCGTGACAGATGTGCTTATAATTAACTTCTGGGTGCTAAATTTTAGGCCTACAGAAATTTTTTATTTTATTTCTGAAATTGTTTTAAATATTTGTGACGCAATGAAAAATGTAACTTAGTTTTACTTTACTTTCTTAAACATCGTACTACGAGTTATCGGAAGCGGATATCTGCCGATGTTTTTTTCAACATCGGAATGTGAGCACATCGGCCCTAGTAATAATGTCTTGAATCTCTGGCCAGAGCCCAAATACTGTTACCGTAAATCGCGTATTAAACGCCCATGGGCCTATGCAGTTAAAATTTGGCTAAAATCGGAGGTGGGCGTTACAAAGATCATCCGTAAATTTTTAAACAAAACAATGGCTCCGAGTCTCCTTTGTTATCGGAATCAAACAGACAAATCGGCCCACCATGGTAAAACTGACTCTCTCTATCACGTTTTTAACATCTGCACGAAACCTTCGCAATGTATATTGTACAAATCCTTTAATCTAAATTTCGTTATGTTTTAAGTAAACCTAGCCAAAGAAACTAGAATCTAGATCATTCTTCAGTTTCATATAGGCCTAATTTGAAGTACTTCACCTTTGGAACAATTGCCACAGACGGAAGTTATTTTTTTAATAGCTCCTTATATCTGTCAATGGCTTATTTCCTCCATATCCGCTCAATTTCACAAAGACACTCACACTGTCTTGCTAATTTTCAACAGTACCCCTATTGTTGTCATGAGGCCCTCCAAAGTTCGTATTAGGTCTCTGGTTAATCCCTACTTGTCAGTTGCCTGGATTTGAATTGTGAGTTATCACAGCCTGCAGTATTTGCAAGGCATAGGGCCAATATGGCCTCTGCTTATTCTCCATTTGTGCGCCAACAGCTCTTAAGTATCCCACGTTGGGCCCCAACGTGGGACACTTAGTAGGAAATACTTGGGAGAGCGGTTGGCGCACGAATTCTAAATCCGGCAAGCCTGTCTGGATTAACAGGTCACTTAAAGAGCCTTATGAAATTGGGCAGCGTAAGTGGAAAACTTAGTCACAACAGGAATCCGAAGCTGGGCAGAATTACACTGAAGCTAACATAAACTTGGAACGTGATATTATACTAGAACCAAAAGTAAAAGTACTGTACAACTACTTTCGTAGTAAGCAAAAACGTAAAGCTGTCATCAGACTCAAAGACGGGAACGAAGACCCAATTGATGATCCAAGTGATACTACTTCAATTATTACTTTTCATCAGTTTTTCTGCCAAAAACTACGACTGATGTTCATAGCAACCAACCCAACTATACCGTCTTTGAGTACTGTTGACATTTCTGAGCAAATGGTTTACGACATGCTTAAAAAATACAACCCAAATAACAGGGATGTGCGATACTATCGAATTTCGATACTTTTTCCGATACTTTATTGGTATCGTTAGTGGTATCGAAATTCAAAACTTGGTATCGAATTTTCGGTAGTATCGAAGGTATCGAAAAAGTATCGTTTGTTTAAAAAATACTGCAGTAGTAAGAGAATACCTTAGAGGTTTTGGAACAGAAAATTAATTTATAAGAGTTTACATCTTTGTAGATTTGTGAACGACAGGCCTAACTAACGTTTAGTTGCCTAAGAAAAGCAGCAGTTTCACTCTTTTTAATGGGCCACCTACCTATGTTTGTGAGAGTAATCTGCACCAAATAAATCGTAAAATCCCAAGAAGAATGGTGATTACGGGAACAGAATTCGTTACAGTTGATTGCTGACTGTTTATGGAAGCCAAGACTTTATTATAACGGACGGTTGCTGGTGTACATCGTTGTAGATCTGTGACCGATAGGCCTAACAAAGCAGCAGTTTCACTCGTATGGGCCACCTACCTATCGACTCTTTGTGAGAGTAATATGCACCAAATAAATCATAAAATCCCAAGAAGAATGGTGATTACTGGAACAGAATACGTTACAATTGATTGCTGACTATTTATGGAAGCCAAGACTTTATTATTATAACGTTGCTGGTCTCTGTTGTTGAGCATCGTTTTAGTGCAACTGAATCATGAGCAGCCATCTTGCACAATGCATGATGGGTACTTTTCCATAAAAATAAAAGTAACTAATTTGTTTTAAACTTACTTAAAAATTTTAAAAATAAACTGAATCTTTTGTGCAAATAAATTATAAATTCAAAAATATTTTATTAAATTTGTGTACATAAATAAAAATAAATAAATTCCGGAAAGCAAAGATCTTCAAGCATGTTAGCTTCACTGAGCATTAGGCATAGATCCTGACAGCAACAATCCTTTGTAACTATCTTGTTTTAAACTAAAATTTAATTTCTTTTATTAAGCTGGATATGTTTGCGTCATTAAATTACAAATATTAAATTCATATATTTTTTCATACATAAATTTAATACGATTTTATAAAATATATATTTAAAAAATGTACTGTTAGTGAAGAAATCCAGAAAGCTTATCAAAGTAAAAAAAAAGAAAAAGAAACCCATTTGATGCTTTGTTTCATAATATATAATTTTTTCTGTATTGCTTTATTTGTAATGTCAAATACATAAAAATATAAGTAAATTCCATGTAGCCTACTAGCCGAGTTGTCTGTAGGATACTCTAATTAAAATTAATAATTTTTTCATTACTACTATTAAGCCTTTATAAAACTTTTAAGGTTCATTTTCTAAAGTAATAAAGAAGTTCATCTCAACATTGTTGTCATCTGAAATATTTCTGTGAACGGTAATTGTAATGAAGGAATAAAGGAAGCTACAGATGAACTCATTTCAATTTGTTTATTCCTACTGCTTTCTTAAAAAGGTATCAGTATCGAAAAAAGTATCGGTATCGAAAAAAGTATCGGTATCGAAAAGTATCAGTAGTATCGAAAAAGTATCAGTATCGAGAAAGTATCGGTATCGAAAAAGTATCGCGATACCGATACTCAGATTAATAAAGTATTGGTATCGGTATCGATTTGAAAAACCTGGTATCGCACACCCCTGCCAAATAAATCTGCTGGATCAGATGGCATTCACTCAGCCTTACTACATGGTTGTGCCGCACCTCATGCTAACCCACCAAGAATTTTGCTTACTAAATCTATCTGCAGTGGAGACATACCTGAGGACTCGAAAACAACAATTGTGGTACGGCTGCCACAAGCGCCAATCCAATTTGGTCGTCACCAAATTACCGGTTTCCTTTCCTTGATTCCCTTCGGACACGGCTGTTCCTGCATCATCATATGATCCATCGGCCCCACCAACTGTATGCCGTTTTCCGGGACTACAAATTTCCAATGGTCCTTCCCTCCTCTTTCTGCGGCTGCACCTTTGACATCTTGTTCACTTGTCCCCGCCTCACCATGTCTTCTCGGCGCAGAACTTTCCTTCACCTCATCATGTCCTGCGGTATCCTCTCCCAGCCTGGGACCATATACTTTGGTTCCCCGCATGCATTCATCGGACTTTCTTTCCCTCGTTCCGTCTTCGCCAGCTACGGTCTCCAAGATCAAGATTTCCACCGCTGGAATCTCCAGACTTTCCCCGGCCGCCCAGTTTAGCACGACTACTGCCAGCCAAGGAATTCTACAAGCGGAGCTGGCTCCTCTTGTACAGACTAGTTGACACCACCGTCGACATCTCTGACCGCTGACACTCAACTTCAGCACTCTTTTTCACCCAGCAAGATCTAGTTCTTCCTGCCTTGCACTGCCGCAACTGATTCACGGTCACCCATCTATCGCAAGAGACTTCTACCAACCAGTAGCGGTCGTCTCCCCCTCTAATTTCTTAATAGGTTTTTATTGTACTGGTCATACAAAAAAAACAACAAAGAAAGAAAGGAATGACAACAAAGACCACGTTAACACACGAGGACGTTGCTTGGACCCTGGTCCTTTCCAACGGCGATTAGTCGGATCTCACTTCCTCTTCACATCATTCCTGTCAATTTGCCGTCGTCTTCTCGTCCGGCCCTCTGAAAAGGTCCTTAAGGTCATCACGATTACTACATCGCGACCGGGCCAAGTCCTATGCTCGCCTTCTCTTCCAGGGATAGCTCAGGCACCCTCAACGAGTCTTCATCTTCTGAACGCACCTTACAGTCGTTAATTTGACCACCGCCCCCTAGTGTCTGGCGGTCGCCATCCCTATCCAAGCTGTCTTGGTCGCCCCCAACCAGTCTCCACTGTCAAGACTTGCCTTACGGCCGCCATCACGACTGACAGTCTCTAGGGACACTCATTGGTGTCTCTCCTTAGCGCCACCAGACGGTGCAGGCTGTTCTTTGTTTTCCCGCGCTATACCCTGTGCCTGCCTCTCCAGTTTATGCACTCGACCATTGTAACGCCATGTCTGTCAGTAATGGATTCTTCAACCCTGACCGATGCACTCTTCATCTGTTCCAACTGATCCTCCAACAGCCAATTCAGCTCCTGTTGCTGGCCACACTAGTCCTTTCTTATCAAGTGTTCTTGCCTCAAGTTCACTGGCTATAAGAGCCATTTAGACCCTCATCCATGTTGCCAGTTTTACTGCACGTGCGACTGGTTCAACCGTAAGTGCAGTGTGTGTGTGCACGCCTTCCGAGAAAGAATGGAGAAATTTTGTGTCGCCACAAGAAATCACGGCCTACGGTTCTGGTTCGTCGAAAACTTCCCAGTACCACCTCTAAGAAGAAACCCTGCCAAGTGTCCTCTTCAAACCCCACAGCTGTTTCGGCTCCTCCGGTCGCCATGCCTCCATCGCACAGCAGTCCTCAATGTCGCGCCAGAAATTCAATCTACACTTGGCATGCGGACCAAAAGGCTGAATTTTGCCTGGGTGGAGGTCAAAGTTGGTTTCTATTGCCTAAGGGGAAAAATACACTACCTGTAAATTTCTTGCATTCAGTTCCTCAGTGCTTGTTACCCTGGAGGAGATAAAACCTTAGGTACGCCCAGTTCGCACACCCACTGCTCATGCATAGTGTGAGGCATGCGTAGCGTGCGTGCCTCCTATAAATGGCGCATGGCCGAGCCAGCTGCCATCTCTTTTCCTCTCAATATGTCACGATTGATGACTCAAGAGGGGAGGTTGGGTGGGATATTTACAGGTAGTGTATTTTTCCCCTTAGGCAATAGAAACCAATTTTGACCTCCACCCAGGTAAAATTGGGCTTTCTAGTTGCAAGGGAAGGAAAAATACACTACCTGTAAATTTCTTGCATTACAGATGACCTCGTCGTTTAGGTGGCGGGCACCATCGTGACGGGTTCGCAAGGGTGCGAACTGGGTCCCCAGAGGCTCGTTGATCGGTTTTGGATGATAGTCAACCGAGTGGCCAGTGTAGATGTTTGAGTAACGCCATGTAGGTGGGGAGATGACCATCATTGCTGAAGCGAGTCAGCTAGGTGGTTCAGAAGTTTCCTCCTATTACCCGATAATTTTCATTAAAGTAAAATCGAGTGAAAAAGTAGAAGTATGATTACCTTAAGCGTGGATTCATGTAGTTCATCAGGTTGAAGGTGCCATGTGGTTAAGTCTGGTCGTAGGGTGGGTACGGCTCTTTGCAGGTTGTTGTATAATTGAAGATAATAGTGAAAGTTTTTCGTAATGAAGAACAGGGAAGTCCAAGAATGAGCAATCGAAAAGAGTCAATGTTGGAAGTTTTGGGGAGCCCATTCCTGAAGAAGAATTTGAACAGGTGGAAGAAAGTTATTGTCTATGGACGAGCAACGAATGAGAAACTGTATCCCTTAGAGTGGGAGCGACATAGGGGACAGGGTAGCGATCCTCAGGCAAAGCCTGGCTAGCTCTAATCCATTCTTGTGCGATAGCAGCTTGTTGACGTTGGTTGTTTTCCGGAAGGTTGCAGGATTGAAGTATTGTTGAAGTTGAGATTGGTCGAGGTTCGTAGTTCACAGTCTGGTTACCTACGCGAACCTGAAGGAGTGGTGTAAAGTCTAGTGTTTGGGATTGCTTGTCAGATGTGGAAATTTTAGGCCTGGTTGTGGATGGTGTATTTTGAAAATAGGTCTTCTCCCCGTGAGGGGAAGGGGAGATAACCTTCAAAATTATGCATCGGCTAATTCGACACGTCGTCGAAGTTTGTTGTTACTTTCTAGAAGGTTTGCAATGTTCGTGCGTTGAGCGGCAATTATTTTTTCGGCGCTGGAAATCTTGGCGACGACGAATTCTTCAGTTGAAATAGGGATTCAATTCATTGTAAGTCTCGCTCTTTCTTTCTTGTTAAGATCAAGTTTGTGCCGAATTACGCCTTGTAAGAAAGCCGGGTCATCAAACCGGTTAGACTTGCGTTTCTTGTTAGGGTGCGTGTCAAGGCCCTGAGAGATCATAGTTGAAGGAATCGAATTGTCAGGATTCGAAGGTTGAGCTTCACCTGGTTTTGTTGTCAACGACGAAGATGGAGTGAAGGAAATCCCGAAGTCGGTTGTAACGATCTTGGTAGAGGTGGATTGTTGGAACGGGAATGATTGAAGGTGTCGCAGGGGATTTTGAGGACGATTTTGCTCGTTCTTTTTGCTCTTTGCATTGGAGTGAACGTTTAGCGGTGGCATCCATTTTCTTCGCAATAACCGCCCAGTCGTGTGGAAGAATCTGTTTGCAAACCGTACAAGGGTCCGTATAGTAGTTGCACGTTCGATGGTTCTGGCAAGAAGGATGAGGATAAGATCTTTTGATTTTTGAAAGAATAGGGGCACACCTACACGAGTCAGATTTCCGAAGTGATGTGTACTCTGCGATTTTCCCCCGCGTGTGCGGCCCATGGCGGTGGCAGACATGTTGAGGAGGTTGCGGGCGCGGGAAAAACCAGAGGCGAGTCCAAGTGTGGTGTAGGGAGGGAAGGTTGGTTGGACAGTGCCAATTGAGCAAGATGGCGGGTGGCAATGGCGTGTGGTGCCGTGCAATGTAGATGTGAGGACGAATGGAGTTGTGGGCTTATTAATTGCGAACGAACTTATGATTGGAAGATGTCGAGCGGCGCCCTCCATAGTTCGTGTTCGAACGGACGCAATGGTGGTGGAAAATAGGGGTTGACGAGCAGTAACCGTTAAGACGGACACCGGGTGTTCCGGGCGGATGCATGTTGTGGTTCAGGTTGGCCGGATTGGTTGCGGAATGACAACGAGCTGCACCGGCGATTGGCTAGTGTCATTGAGTGATGAAAGTCATTGTAGAGTCGGAGTCAGACAAGGACTGAATGTGCAACATAAGGCGATGTGAGAGAAGGTGATTAGCGGACCAAAGGAGTCTTCAAGAAGGGATGGCGAGAATGGAGAGGTTGAGTTAGCACGTCACGACGTAGCCAGCGGTGTTTTCTGCTCGTTTACGTCGGTGAAGGGCGTGCGTGGCGGACAACTTAGGTAAGAGTGGAAGTGGCTTAGAGAGTTCATGGCAACAAGCCTGGTGACCTGCGTCAAACAAGATGGAGACCAAAGCAATGTGGTGGATTTTAGTCCTTCCGCGAAATTCCTGGTGATGTGAACACGTCATGACTGGAGAAAACGTCATTCAGTGGTCCGAGGATGCTGTCGGGGCAACTCCCAACGCTCGGCGAATGTGAACGTAGAATGAGAAGTGGGCTGAGTGATAGAAGTGCAAGCGGACAGGCGAACGGCGGTCGGAGAGATGAACGCAGATTCCAGGAGATGACCCAGAAGGGTGAACATAGCCGTAAGGAAGGTCGGGAGGAAAGGCCTCGCAATGAGATTAGAGATGGATGGGAGGAACCTCAGGCATTGCCAGCAAAAGGCGAACCAGAAGGCGGGACTGATGAAGCTCGGGGGCGTCAAGATGGGGGGGGGGGGGGATGAACGCGTTAGCAGCGACAAGCAGAATGAAAATTGATGAGCGAAGCATGACTTGTGAGGATTGAATGGTGCGGGCGGCAGGGGCTTGTGAATGATGACCGGTCCAGTAATGATGAGCAGGAGACGAATGGGCGTGTGGGTGGTGATGGAGTTGAAGGGCGGTCAGGTCAGCGGACGACGATCGCAAGTGAACGGTGAGGCGGTGCACGAACGCAAATGGGCTTGAGTGGTGAACAGCTGACGGTTGCTGGACGGGGCAGCGTAAGGATGCAAGTGTGCTTGGACGGCTGGCGGACGACGAACGGGCGCTGAGCGTAAAGGTCCTTAGTAGTGAACGGGCTACGAACGGTGAACGAGAATACGGATGTAATGGGCTTGAATGGTGAACGGGCTGCCACAGAAAGTGTAGAGAGAGATGAGCATCAGACCATTAAGTCATAAGGAACGAGCAAGATCCTGTTGCTGATGAAGTCGGGAGGAACCAGGACGGCATGTGATGACAAGCGGCTGAAGTGGTTAACGACGAGCGTTGCCATGAGCTTCAATGATCGGCGAACGAGACGATGAGCTTCCAGAATTGGTGAACGGCGAATGACGAACGAGGACGACGAGCCTCAGAATCGGTGAGTAGCGAATGGGAACGACTGACGATACGACGAGCCCCAGAATTGGTGAACGGGAACGACGAACGAGATGGTGAGCGGCAAACGGGAACGACGAATGATGTGATGAGCTTGACGAACGAGAATGGTGACGATGCGATGAGCTTCAGGTTCGACGAACAGGAACGAGGAATGATGCGATGAGAGGCGCGCTTAGCTAGAATACCGACGAACGATATGGTGAGTCATAGGGAGTGACGAACGGAACGGTGCATGATGAGATGTTCCAGAAGACGAACGGGAAACCAAACGATGTGCCGAGCTTTCAGACCGACGAACGGAGCGATGGTCTTCAAGATCGACGAACAGGAATGATGGATGATGCTATGAGCTGCTAGGCCGACAGACAGCGACGGCAGGGCGCACAGTACGGTGAGCTTCAGAGACCGCTGAACGGCGGCGGTACGGTGAGCTTCAAAGACCGGCGAACGGGAACAACGAACGATGCGAAGAGCTTCAAATATCGACGAACGAAAAACAAGATGGCGGGTAACAGAGTGAAGCGACCGTGGCGGTTGCGTGGAGGAAAACAGATGGCAGCTGGCTTGGCCATGCACCATTTATAGGAGGCCTGCGCACGCTACGCATGCGCAGTGGGTGTGCGAACTGGGCGTACCTAAGTTTTTATCTCCTCCAGGGTAACGAGCACTCAGGAACTGAATGCAAGAAATTTACAGGTAGTGTATTATTCCTTCCCTGGCAACTAGAAACAAGCCTTCTTCGACTTCAAACACAGTTTCTGTGTCTCGTGCATCGGCTTCTTCGACCGCTCCTTCTTCACCAGCTACGTCGTGTTCTTCTATGGAGGACCATTTGGTCGCCCCACAAAGTAGGCCTGTATTTCCTAATGCGGACGCCATCTGCTCAGCATTATTACGGGGCTTCAGTTAATGCCAGAAGATCTAGCCCATTTTAAAATCAACTGCGATTCACTTATCTCTACGGCACGTTCCTTTGCACAGGAGCTTGACACCTTACGGCTGTCTGCACTTGAACTAGAATCTCTCCGATCCACCGCAGCTACGGTCCCTGCTCTTCAAGAGACAATTAGCTCTCGCGTTGCGACCGAGAACTTCCTTTGGCATTCGTCTTCAGCATGAAGTCTCTTACCTCCGTGCTACAAACGCACTGATGAAAGGAAGAAACTCTCACCCTTACCTCACACACCCCCTTGGAGGAAACAACTCTATGCGAAGTCAAAATCCCGCCGGCCACGTCACGGTCACCCTCCTCCTAAGACCAAGAAGGGGACCCCTTCCACACTGTCCAAGCCTGGTCCCAGTCGTGAAGGGGATACGGAGTCAGATGCCACCCCTCCATTCCAAGATTGGTCGCAACATACTCAATCATCAGAATCCCGGGTTCCAACACCTCTGGGAGACTGCTACAGCTTCGGTGTCCCCTTCGGCCACGGTTCCTGACCCTGCCGTGGATCCAGCACCCACAACTCACATGTCCCAAGCCATTTATTTAGTGGTTGCCTGCTGGTCCTCGGCCGCATCCTCCTCCGACCCCGTCAACTGTCATGCTACAAAGTATGGCAGTTCGATGATGCAGCCACATTTGTCCCGGTCTTCAATGGATTGGTGCAATGCTCCACGGGTTCCTCCCGAGAACTACTGTGTACAGCCTGTCACAAACGAGCAAAGGGAATGGCACTCTGATTCCGAGCACGGCCATAACTTTATTAAAGTTTTCTTCTGTTAGCTAAGTTGCCGAGGAACCGTTCACTTACTACTTCATTCTTACCTTATCGTTAATGACCACATCGCATTTCTCACGGCTGCCACAAACTAACCATTACTTTAATTCATATCCTACTTCTCTATCCGTCGATAGTCTTTCCGGCCGTTAGTTGCCTCTACTATCCTGCAGTTACCCCGTTCTCACTGCGCCTTTGGTTCCTCGGCCACCCTTCCCTCTTTGTACGGGCTGACTCCCTTCCCTCATTCTTCAAATGACGTTCGAAACTCACATACTTGCACGTACAAAGAAGTGACAGATCACTAAACTCTTGCTCACTTCCAAACTTTACTTCCAAAATTTTTCTTCCGCATCCAAGTGCTCCAACCTCTCGTAGGAAACACATCGGCTGCCAAGGGCGACCGCTTCCAAGTCTTTCAAGACGCTCAGTAACTCACTGTGCCCGTTTTCCTTGTGCTTCAACAAATCCTCCATAGGCTGTAACAGACGACCGCTTGCTTCTCAACCGTCATGACCTGACACACCAAGAAAGGACTTCCCCTTTCCTCAAGTCCAGGATGTTCCGATCAAGACCCTTCCGCAACTAATACAAGGTAATGAGAATTTTGTCATATCCGCATGCATAGGTTTTCATTTACTTTGCCCAGGCTACGGTCGCCAAACTCTTCCCTCCGTCATAATCAACACCACACACGTGCGGTCGCCTCTTGCGGGTTCGTGCATGCTTGTCCTATCACTAGTTAGAGTCAACTAGGCCAACCTTTTTGAAGTCCAACTTTTCTAGTTAGCACCCCTCAAAACCAGGAGAGGACAAATCTTCCGTTTCATTAGCTTTGATTTCTGTTCTCTCCTGGTTCTAAGGGGTGCTAACTAGAAAAGTTAGACTAAGAAAATGTTGGGTTGTCAGTTTTTTGTGGACCACCCTGTATAAGTCGACAACCAAGGTACCATCTGTCTCTCCCAAAATAAAGTGATTTCAGAAAGCCGCAAGCACGTCGACCTGAAGTGGCATTTTCTGAGGCAAGTTGCTGAAGGTGTACTAAAGTTTGTGTACGTACCATCAAGTGAAAACGCCACAGATGTGTTGACGAAGACGCTATCCCAAAAGAAAGCCACCCAACACATGTTGGCCCAAGGACTTCCTCTAATTTTGTATTTAGAGGCCAACTTGCCAAACTTAGTGTTGGCCTTTTTTTTTTATATTGTAGAGGCCTATTTGCTCCTTAAGAGCCTTTTTAATGAAGTAAGATCTTTGATCCCAATTTTTTTTTTAATTGTACTTAGTGCCACGTACTACACCATTAACCTATCCAGGCATTATGCTATAAAATCAGTGTGTTCTTCTCCCCGTAGTAAACTTAATGAAGTTCGTCGCATGTTAACTGGTCTCGCCTTACTTGATTTGCGACACGTGCAAGCAGGAAACTTGTACTTACGTTTCAGTTCGTGTAACTTCGCGATCATGCACGCGCTATGCATCCTTCTTCCAAAAGATTGAACAAAGAACTCAAACGCACGTCTTACCGTGCGTGTGTCCAAAAGTGATATGAGGGATCCAAGATGGCAGGAGTTGCATGCAACTGATTTTAGATTACAGCTTAAAACATAGTTATAAAGTTTTGGACAGAGGCAGCTTAAATAAAATGATAAAGCATGATAACTGAAGGTAAGCATTTATTTGATAGTAAAAACTAATTTTAATGTGTATAAAATTTTCGTTATTATTATGGCAAGACAACTGCAGATAGCATCTGCATCAAATACACTGTAAGTTCATATTCACCTTAGTATTTTCCAACCAATACCTACCCAAATTTTTGACAGAAGATTTCGGGAGATGGTGGAGCTCAGTCGACTGTCTTTAACAGGCTTCTATAAAACAACAACGTTCACTCCGTCTCGACCGTTCGTCTGCTCTTCGAATTTGAAGCGTGGATGTGGCCTCCAGTATTTGTAGGGTTTGATGCTCATCTCTTGCACAGCAGTATGTTGAACTCTCATTAGCGTAACTAATATGAATGTGAATTTTCAAAGTAAACGATGTGGCATTTTCAACACTATATGTACAAATTTAAGTTTATTTCCAAAAAAAAAAATACTGTACAAAGCACACAAGTTGTCAAGAGTTAAGTTACTCTTGAGGCTCTGTTACTATCTTCTGTTGAATAATTATGTGATGTTTCAGAAGGCAACTTCAGTCCTAACTTGTTACAAGAATACAAAAAATGTCTTGGTGGCGGAGCAGAAATTATTATTTTTTGTTTTTTCAACGTCAGCTTGACGTTTTGCAAATGTAAATGTGTTGGAATAAAGACTGCCGCCTTCTGAGAAATTTCTAAAGATCTTAAAATGGGGGAAGGAAGCGTCTGGAAAAAAAAATGTGCGTTATTACTTACAATCGTGATACGAGAAATGCATGGTTTGCCTCTATATTTTCTTACCGGTAGCTCGCGAGTAGCATTGTTGAATAGACTAATAGTAACAGGTTTTCCAAACACCCACTTGACCCTAGAACCGTACATATTATCTCCAAGAACAGCAACACCCTTATGAGCAGGGTACACCCGTAAAAAATGCCATTTTGCTGCAATGCAAGGGATAAAAATTTATGGAGACAAGCTGTTGCAAAAAAATTTTTTAACTGAATGTGAAACAAGAAGTTTTCATACATACTTTTTGTAGTTGAAATCTCAAAAAGTACTGAAGGCAAGCTTTTAGACAAGGTTCTGTACTCAACAGAAACTGACTGAGCAAGTCCTTTCATCACCCTTGTTTTTGAGACATTTTCTTCAATAACTGGCTACAAAAGGAAAAATACACAACTATTAATTACACATTTACATCGCTAAAATAACGTGGCCCTTGACTTACTATCGTTTCTCTGCCCCCTGTATCTAATGCACTTATGCCTCCATACACTTCCACCCAAACTTAATTCACTACTTGCTTGGAATCCTGGGAACGTTACGCAGACATACAGCCAGCCAATCCTCTAGGCTTTTCTTATGATGTATTAAGCATGTTCCATTCAGACTGCAAGACCAACTAAACAACAAATTAAAAAGATCCCAGTAATTGTAAAGATGATTAGCATCAGCAGCATGCTCTTGACAGTAGTACTGTTATGTCAGACCTTAGACAAAACCACCATGGCAGAATCTTTTCCAGCTTGAAATAGCAGAAAGGTGGATATTTCCTGCAGACAGTGCTTTCTTTCTAAACGTAAATTTTAACACTGATTAAAATTAGTTTTTACTATCCTAAAATAGTTACCTTCAGTAAGTGCTAAAATAGTTTCGATTTTCTTTTTTTACCCGAATTTTTAAATCCCTTTAATAGTTTAAAACCAACAATGCAATGAGGTTAGCCCAACTGCCAATTAGGGCATTGTATTGTTGTCAACAATGCAAAACAGCCATCAATCCTCACTTTCGTTTCGAACCCTTCAATCTCTGTGTCTGCGGGTTCGGCGAAGCGGGGAAGCTGGGTGGGTCCTACTGAAGGTAAGTATTCTAGGATAGTAAAAGCTAATTTTACTCAGTGTTAAAATTTACATTTCTTACTATCTACAAAATACTAACCTTCAGTATGTGCTGAATTTGTCCAAAAGGTTTGTGGGGCACCACGAACCCGGCTAACTCATTTGCATTGCTCTACACACTAGTGACACGACTTACATTTCACACCAGAAAGAAAAATCATCCCTTCCTTTCCATTTCCCGGGGGATGATTCCTCCTTCCATCGAACTTATCGAATTGCTTACATCCGATGAAACGTTCATTCGCACACACACACTGAATTGCTTTTCTCGCTTCAGAGCCGACGAATAGCAAGCTTCCACTGTGTCACTTATCCACTTTACATTTGTGCATTCACTCAACGCAACTCTTATGTCTTTTTACCGAAGAAAATTTCCAAGTGGGACAACACTAAAACACGAACACGTGTGGTGGTGAATATTCTCTCCAGAATGAGATTTGTACTTCTTTCCCCCACTCAGAGAAAACTCCATGCGAACTACACTATGACACTGACTGGTGCTGTGTAGCCATTTCCCCAGAATGCACATGCCACTGTGGACATCATTCCACTGTGTATTACTCTCAAGTTACTGATTGTGCCCACGTAAGACTGCCGTCAATTCCCAATTTGTCTCCCAGCCGATATAAGTGGCGTCAAGGACGCCACTCCCTTCGAAATACTTATATCCTAGAGGAAGTGAGAGACGAAATTGTTCCGGTTGATCCAGGAACAGGCGGTAACGACCCCATTCAGGGGTGTTCCTGCCCCATAAGCCCTAGAAGCTGCAGAGCGCTGAGCTTGTGAGTTCGGACATCTTCAGGCAGATCCAAAAGGCAGATTCATTGGTGCCTGATGACTCTTCAGATCCACCTGCTGATCCTGGCCGGGGTCACTGGGATTGGGAGGGATTAGCCCGATAAGTGGTCCACCTGAAGGAAAAGGGGAGTTGGTGGAACTGCCCATTCTCCTGAATTTGGCCTTGTGTCTGGATCCACCGTCCTCAAGAGACAGTGGTGGAGCACTCGAACAGGACCCTGAGCCTTCTCAGTACCCTCTGACTCAACGATGCCAACCAAGGCCTTGATGAGTATTGGCTGTGGAGCTACGCCCGGTTTGAGATTCTTGGCACGAACTCTGCCAGAAAAGCCAGTGTGAGCGCTGCCCGATCCCTTGCAAAACTCACCTGACTGACCTCCCAAGACGTTGAGCCTAGCTCACCCTGCCTTGTTGCAGAGGCCAGGGCTTCTAGAATAACGTTCTTCGCAAAGATGTAGCGAAGATGCAAACTAGAGGGGTTCAGGCACTCTTTTAGGACTGGATTGAGTGAGAGGTGAGTTTAACTTGGGAGGAGAAGTCTGATTGCGGATCTGCCAAAAAACCGTAATTAAAGTAAGGCATTAACATTAAAAAGCTCACCGAAGAGCAACGACATAACTTTAATTCTGACCACAATTCACGCTTGTTCTCAAACAAGTGCTCCTGAGTTGCCGACTTTCTCTCCATGACTGGACAGAGTTAGCTTCTGGACCTACCATGCAGGGAGACTGGCTTCCGGCTTCCTAACAGAGAACGCCCACACCTTGCGGGTAAGGGACGCAGAGTAGGAAAAGATGATCAAGATGATCGTGGAAGGCCCCGCGTCCCCTACCTAAACCAGGCGGAAGAGTGGGATTACCCTAATCAACCCATCGAAGTGCGGTTAATGATTCCCATCCGAACGGATGAACCTTCTCCAAATCCAGGAATCAGAAAAAACAACATGTTTTCCTGTTCGGTTCAATGAAAAACTTTTTTCCGAAGTGCCGATCTTAAACGCCAGGCTCTGAAGGAAAAGATTCACTCCGTCTCCTTCGTCATTCCTACCCTCTAATGTCAGCACGAACAAAAGCGAAAAGCAGAATTGTACCCTAGAATTCCTGAAAAAACTAAGAGTGCAATGATGCCTGCTTTTCCATGAAACCAATTCACTTTGAAGAAGTAGGTAGGTATTTATAAGGTCAGCGGAATAATAGCCGCCTAGTTAGTCAGAAGGGGTCCAAACCCAAGCGAACATAGGTCCTAGAAGACGTCCTTTCTGTAAAACATTTTCAGTATCCTGTACTGAAAATGTGGAAGAAACATTCATTTCGTGACTTGCTCAAACAAAACTGATGCCGGATTGGCGACCCAGGCGAGAATTGGAGGGTCCCGCCGTGAAGAAATTCACCCCTTAGGCAAAGAAGCGAAGACGTCGCTCAGACAGCATGCTGAAATACTCCCTCCGTGAGTGGAAGGGGGGGGGGGGAGAGATCCAAACCAGATGATCGTTGAGTCCCCAGGAGAAATGCCCACTGGACCAGCGTCCGGTAACGTCTTCCAAGACCCTCAAGGAAAGGAAAAGGCCAGAAGTTGGACCAGCCTAGGGGATAAAAGTGCCATTACCTGCAACCCTGTCGGTGTTCCCTCATGAACTAAAATCAAAGCTGTTTTCAAAGAAAAATACCACGAAAGGCTAGGTCACGTAAGCAGAGTGTAACGATCCTCGTCACAGTGTTTGACTCGCGCACACTCCAGATGCATGCATAGAGATCAGTGGTCAGAACGCGGCAATGGCTGCAAGTGAAGCCAAATGGCTACTAAGGTTTAGAGTTGTATATTTAACCATTGTAAACGAACTCTGGCAATATAATGCAGTTATTAACCCACTCATAGTAAACTCATTATAAGAGCCAATGACTACGACCCGTCAATGGGTCGACTCGGGATCTGAAGTGAGGCCCACATTCAAGGAAACAACATTTTTCTTCCTCATTTTCCACTAACAAACCAAACCGCGATGGTTGAGTGAATCCGATGGACCCTTCCTGATAATTATGACACAGAGGTTGCATTTAACCCGAAAGCTCCTTCTTGCAACCTTCCAAGATACCATTTAGTGTTTACGGTGACTCTGAAAAACAAAAAGGGCACGAGAGGAAGGATCCAGTGCGGTAAAGCACTGACAGATTTGATTCCCAAGGCGGGGACAATCTGAGCCTCCCGAGTGACGCCTGAAACCCCAGTTCCCAATCGTCTGGTCAGTGACATGAGAACATCAATTGTGAAATTCACATATGTCCTCGAAAAGACGTGGCCTTTAAAACTTTGTAACAAATCACGTCTCAAAGCCCCGAGCATGCTGAAAAGGCATTGCAACAGCTCAAGGGGCAAGTGAAAGTCCAAAACTGACCGTGCAAGAATGTATAACTGGCAGGATGATTTCCATCAAAAGACAAATGCACCATGCGTTGTGAAAAAACGCTTGCTGGTGCAAATCTGAGAATGAGAGGGAGGATGTGTTCTCTGTTCATGACGCCATTTGCAAAATGTCCAAAAAATTAAGTACCGAATGCATAGACAAAACTGCTATGTTCCGAGAAGAAACTTCAGCAGGGCTCGAAATGAGCGGTATCGCGTCGCAATTTGCACCACAAATTTAAACTTTAGCGATGCAAAATTAAATAGTGTATCGCAGTTTAGCGACGCAACTGTATTACACGAGACAACATAGCAGCGTAGTCATGATCGTGTTGGCTGACATGGAGATGCTAATCCCTCCTACTTTATAGGCAGGCTAAGCATCGCACATGCATTCCGGGAAATCATTGGTCCTACCACACCTTCGGTATTTAATTGGTGGTGCTTTCATTTCAGACACGGATCAGAATAGTCTGAACGTGCATTGGATGCCATATTCTTGACTAAGCATCCGTGCGTATAGTGAAACAAAAGTGAAAACAAAAGTGAAACAAAAATGGCTCTTGTTTCAAATAAAGTAAACTTTTTGTATTGTTTTTTTTTTTAAATAAATGATTCTTTAAAAGTTGCTAATCATTTTTTCGTGACTGCTACGCAAATTTGTATTTTGTATCGCATTTCTGCTATGCAATTTTTCTAAGACAATTCGAGCCCTGCTTCAGCATAACCTAGATCGATAGAGTCATTATCAAAATGTACGCTCACCCTCAAACTTAAAATGCCGTTCGGTGTTAGCAAATTTCCAGTCCCTTGGAAGGGGATCGACAATCTAATGTTCCTAAACCTAGATAAAAAAAGACCTCACCAAACGCATGGAAAAATGATTTACCTCAAGTCATGAACCAATCTAACTGGAGACCTGTCAGGCCCCAAAGAAACGAAACAGTAGACCTGACATTGCAAAAATTGACAACTCCGTGTTCCAGGTTAGCTGACCCTCGACGTCTTTAGCAGACAAAGCATGAATTCTATTTTCAACTAAAAGAGATAAACTGAGTTTCCATTCGCAATGAAAAAATGGTCCCAACCCCGCCACACGGCAGGAGTGAGGCAGGGGACGGCCGGTCAACCTCGGCAGGAGTAACTTTAGAAACTAGTGTCTGTTAAGTTGAGAAACAAAACAGCAGAAAACTAAACTAGCAAAGGCAACAAAAGGTTTCGCTCTGCAGTTCCTTGATTTTCGTTCCAAAACTCCAAACGCTTAACCGATAGGCCTCACACTGCTCTAAAAAGGCTGCAGTGCAAACGTGGTAAATTGCCCCTATGCAGCCGCAGACCCTCTTTCAAAATTCAGTGTCAGCAACAAGCAAAAAATTTAAAATTAAAAAACAAATTTAAAATTCCTTAACGAAATCAAAAGCAACGAAACAAGCTCTAGGAAAGAACAAGCAAGGAATTTAAAATGAAAAAATTTAAAATTCCTTAGCGAAATCAAAAGCAAGGATTTAACAAGCAAGGAAATTGCTATGTGAAACATGTGACGAACAAGGAACGCTGATGAATTGCAAAGTACACTTCTGTTTAGATCCTTGTAGGTCTGACAACTTGCACATTTCGCACATGGCTGTATGGCAATTGCCATGTTCCGTACATGGGTCAATTTTTTTCCTCGGAGATTTTGTGGGTGAACCTCGTTTTCGGCGTTTCTCCGACACGGGGTTTTTCTTTGGGCAAACTACAGTTTTTATTTATAAGCCTACGGCTAATTAGGAGTTTGAGTTGCTTTTATGTTCACGAGAAACACCAGCAACTTTGCCCAGCACTGCGATCTTCGGTCCAATCATGTCCGCTTGCTGCAGCGCTGCCACTGACCCAAGTTGTCAAGACCAACCAACACAAGAGGTACCTACCTGTCTGAGAAGTATCATTTTATTTACCACTGTTCTCCATTTGACCTGACTGGTCGGAAAACATCGTGGAAGGACCTAAGCAACGAACGCACTTTGGGCTGTGCATCATCGCTTATTTCGGTGGGCTACGACAGCACGGGGTCGTGTTATTAGGGGCTAACGTCGCCTTTTATTTAGCCTATGGCTTGGTAGCAACGATTCAGCCCCGTCTCTTAGGCTCCGGCCCAGCCAAGGCCGTTTGCCTAGAGACTCCCGCCAAAATTTTTGATCATTTAAGATCATTGGCCCTTTCTGCTTGCCCCAGTTTCACAATCGCGTCCTGTCGGTAGCAGAAATAATTCCCTCGCAATGTCATGTCATCATTTGTAGTTCCGATCATGCAAAATTGCACCAAACTCCAATGAAGTCTCCTAATGGATTTACAGGGGAGGCAATTATTGACACTTCATCCAACAACCTTCCATTTAATTCTTACTGTCAACCAAAATAAATTTATGACTAGTTAGTTCGTAACCAGTTTATGCTAGCAAACCTGTCTCTCCAAAAGTTGCAAATGGCAGATGAACGGCAGTCACCATCCACTGTCGTAGCTACTAGGCGGGGAGCACACAAGGTTTGACAGACGGCAGACCAAAAGGCGACATTGTCCCTTGCACGCATGTTGTCCTGGAGTGCAGTTGCTCTTAGAGATCTGTCATTTAGATGGGTCTGGTTCATTTCACAGACACTCGTTTTACAGACACGATCATTTCACAGACATTTTCAAAAACCTTTTTTTTTAGTTGCTGCTCGATAGCTATGTAGTCATAGTGAAATGGTTTAACAAAACATGTATCAGATGGCGTACTGCATTAAGAGACCGGGCAATTCTCAACTCACCACCCTTATTTCCTCCAACTGCGTGGTCAGTGACTGACATTATTAAGAATGTAATGCCTCGTACACAAAACAATGCTGAAGTCTGGCATCACCGCTGGAATGTTTTGATTGGGCGAGGACATGTTAGCATGCAGAGAGAGAGAATTGTAAAAGAGATACAGAAGGAGCAAGGCCAAGCGGACTTACTTGACTGGAAGATATAAGGGGACTTCCACTACCGAAGCAAAATTCATTCTAGCCAAACACAACTAATAATTTACTATTCAAGACTCATAATACCCTTCTGAAAATGAACGGTAATGGCTTCTAAACTAGGCAAGCACAACCTGCAGCTACCCCCTTTGTTTTCCCCGACCCCCCAGAGGTCGTGCAATGTCCATGCTTCCTTCGATATTTCTCTACCCAACCCTACTTCCCCAAATATTTGAAACATAATGATTCATCAGAAAGGCTTTGGGGAAAGGGGAGGAGATGGTATGTGCCTCAATGTGCAGATCCAGATACTCTTGGTCACAAGCAACCATATGTTGGTGTCCGTTAAAATATCAGCTAATTTTATCCTCTGGAAAAAATACATGAATTCCACCACAACAGAACAAAACATCAGTTCGTCTGTTCTGATGTTTTGTTCTGCTGTGGTGGTATTCGTGTAATTTTTCCAAAAGATGTCCCTTAAAAACCACTGTCAACCCCGTTTGCCGGTTTTTTCTGGCTAATTTTATACAGGCAAAATTATAGAACAGTAGGGGCCCTGAAATTGTGCAATGCCTAGTGCCTCAGCAGATATAAAGACATTACTGTGTATTGTTAATTAAGGCTGCATCGATACTGATACTGGATCGGATCAGATCGGTTGCCGACATTTGGGGTATCGTATTATCAACTTTCACTCAAATATGGATAACTCTGGAACCGTTCGAGATAACGACACGCGGCTTACGGCATTTTGCTCAGGAGATCACTGAGTATCTACGTAGCTATCTTTGAACATTACCATTATACAATTTTTCATTTTAATAATTATTGGATTTTTGAAGAAAACTACACTCTATTATGATAGTTGAAACAAAAAAAATTAAGAATTCGATTTCTGAGGTATTGGTATCAGCCAAATTGTTAAAACTGGATCGGTTAAGTTTGTATCGGTGCAGCCTCACTGTTAATGTTAAATCAAAAATTTCTATAAATTCTTCTTGCTTTCATGGAAGGGCTGATGCTAGTGGTCTCCAGTAGACCCTACCTGCTGTCATTACACCCTTCAGCTGTCATTTGTGAAAGAGTAAACTATTATTATTAGGCCTATTAAAGATTTGATTCCAAGTATTTTACAAAAAAAAATCCATATTAAGAAATTAACCTGCTTTTCCTTTTCTTTTTCATCAAGCACAAACAAGGAAATACCAACAGTTTCGTTTCCTTCATCTTTTGCGAAAGGACCGATGCCCACTGCCCTACAAATAAAATGTAAAAATGATTATCACTTGATAATTACGTCGAATAAAAGCAGTAAATATGACTTAAGTGATCTGGCACGGATCACGTTGTGTTTTTCAATTGCTTTTTCTCAAGCAAATAAAATCAAACACATACTTCATAATTTTCAATCTGTCTGTTAAACATAACAATATCAGTCTAAAATACATTAGCAATTTATAACAATATTATGACGGACTTCAAAATAGGCCCAAGTTCATGCACGTTCTATCTCCAAAATGGGATGAGATACATCATGGAAGTTATGACGACAAGCATAAAATACAGGGTTTAACTCTAAAAAAAAAGTTTTTACGTATAAAATATTTACCTATATTTTGCCTTTCCATTTGGAAATGCATTATGTCCCAATACCCATAATGAACATTAAGATACTTAAGACAGTGGGTCCACGCAATCGTACACCCAGTAGGTTGCGCAGCCGCTACTACGTGCGCCACCTATGCTCCCAGCATTGCTCATCACGATTCGTTGTCAAGCATTGCCTGAGCGAGTTCGACGTGGGAGGGTCCATAAAGGTTAAGTATTTTAGGATAAGTAAAGCCCAATTTTACCTGGGGGGTCAAAATTGGTTTGTATTGCCTAAGGAAAATATACACTACCTGTAAATTTATTTGCATTCAGCTCCTGAGTGCTCGTTACCCTGGATGAATCAAAACTCTCTAGATACGCCCAGCTCAGACATCCACCTGCGCATGCGCGGGTGCAGCACGCGCAGGCCCTGCAAAAATGGCGTTACGGCGAAACCCAGCCATCTACTTTTCATCCCGATATGTCAGCCATGATGGTGACTCGAGCGGGGAGGTTGGGTGGGTATTAGGTAGTGTGTATTTTCCTTAGGCAATATAAACCAATTTTAACCTTCTGCCCAGGTAAAAGTGGGCTTTCTACTTGCCGGTTAGAAAATATCCACTACCTGTAAATTTATTTGCATTTACAGTTGACCTCGTCAATATAGGTGGCGGGCACCATCATGGCTGGGCCCCAAGAGTGTGAGCTGGGTCCCCTGTGATAGAGTTGTGGTGGATTGGTTGCAGGCGCAACTTTCTCTGATCACGACCAACTTCAGTACGCAGGGCAGTTGGGGTGGGGAGGGAACTTTCCATTACCAAAGCGAGTTGGTGAAGAAGTTCAGCGTGTTTCCAGATTCTAGCGTTGACAGGACATGAAGGCGGGGGGATTTGGTCTTACGTTAAAAGGGGATACTTGTCTTGGTGTTCGATCCTTGCTTGGGTTGCTATCTTTAGGATTGGCGGGTGGCAGAATGGTTTTCTTGAAGTCCAGGATTTGAGTTGGAGATTCAGAGGGTGAGACGTTGGAAGTTGGATAACGACATAAGTGGTGTTCCCTGCATGTGAGTAAGTTAGGAGGGTTTGGATTGAGTCCATGGTCTTCCGGGTGGTTACGTTAGTCCACTAAGGTGTGTGGTGTGAGGTAATAGGTTTGCTTTTGAAGCAGAATTCCGATTCAGAATGAAGGAAAAGTGAATTGAGAACAAGTCACGGAAGTCTAGTTCCTGAAGAGTGAGCAGGAGGGTGAATGATTTTCAGAGAGTGCATATTGAAGTTCGAATATTAGTTCGGATGAAGGTTTTTTGAAAAGTTGTTGTGGATTTACGGAGCAGAACATGTCAGCGTTGGCAGGTCGGTTTTGAGCGCAGTGGCGAGCGTTGAGACGAGCGCAATATGTCAAGTTGCAAAAGTTCGGAGGTGAGAAAAGGTAAGAGTCTATGCCGAGAGCAGAGTTGAATTGGTTCAGATGTTCAGGATGTTCAGGATGTTCAAGGAACAGAATTCATCACTTGTGGTGGAAGTAGCGGGTGTAGGACCTGGAAGAGGTTGCGAAGCAGGTTGAAAGGGGTTACGAGCAACCGATGTCGAATGACGAGTAAGATGGGCCTAAGCGAGTTGTGAGGTGTATGCATAACAGGCGCAAGAAGGCGAGAGGAGAGGAGAACGTGGCTTTGGGCAGATTCCCAAGGTGAAATGGCCAATCGTTCAAAGATGTGGAGTGCTGGCAGTTACTCCGGGTGTAGGTGGAGATGTGACTGAAAGTAGAGGGTGCAGCATAGCAAAGTCACCATGATGAGCAGGATAAGATGCGATCCAGTGTTCCTGAAGTTCGTTGATGGTTGCAGAGGCAATGTCCGTGGGTGGGAGTCCAGGTTTGACTCGGTGGGGGCGTAGGGCCTAAGGATTACCAGAATCAGGGTGAGGGACCGTGTGTAGTGCTGAGCGAGGTGTGACGGCGCTGTCAGGAAGATTGATAAGGGGCCGCTGGTTGTGGTATAGAAAGCATCAGGTTGTTGGTCCCAAGAGCAGTGAAGTCAGCATGAGTGGGCAGATGTTCCTATAGAGTTGACAGTTGATGAGCAAGGGAAGAGAACATAGGATAGGACCATTTTTCAAGATTAGAGACAACCATGACATTTTAATTCTGTGAAATTGAGTTGTGGGCGTTAGGTCTTCTTTTCAGTGTAAAATGCATGAGTAGGTTGTACGACACTTCTGGCTGTCGCAAAGGAAACCCGATGATGTTGCCTATCTTCATGTCAACTCCAGAAGAGTGACTTGACTCATGAAGACCGTTTAGCTGTTTTATGATGTAGCAGGTAGACTTTCAGTGGGGGAGACACGATTGTGAAACTCCTATGAAGTTGAAGTGTCCAGGATCCATGTGCAGTCACAGTGTTGTTGTTTTCGCTGCGGCACATCTGTGGTCGTCGAGAGCACAGAGAGTGACCTTCATGATCCTAAGGGCTATGACAGGTGCCAAGTGACGTTAGATCCATTGGTAAAATGGCGTAAAGAAGTGTTGTAAGTCCTTGAGGCATACAAGTTAGCTGCAAGCTTGATGTAGTACTTGATGTGCTACAAATGGGTTGCATAGGAGCCCGGATCAGGTTCCATCTTCCCTCTGGATGTCTGTTGCTGTAATGGGGTTGTCGGCCAGGCCTTGGACTGAATTCCATGCTACAAGGTGCGAAAAACGAACGAGTGCTCTGAAGTTGGTTTTCATTTCTAAGACAATTGTGTGATCCATCGATACAGGAGGCAAGGTGACAGGCGGATTGTGGAGATATACCCACCATGAATCCAAGCCGTAGCGGTGTGGTGGAGCGGAAGACGTGGGTGTTCATGCGGAGAACCGCATTGTTAAAACGTTGGGCAAAGGTTCAAGGTCAAGGTGCCAGTTCAGGTAGGGCAAAACCTTCATTCGGAAAAGGTGGGGATAATTGAAGATGGGAAGTCCCCTATCAGGCGATGGGCGTTCGACGTGAGACAAGAGGCCTGACGAAGTGACAGAGATGGTTGCTTGCGAGAGGAGCAGGGAGAAGTCTAGGCCCATCCACGATGCTTGGGTCGACTTAGGTGCATCAGTGATGAGTGAAGATTAGCTTGCTTCAAAGGAAGAAGTTTTGAGGGCAGCAGGCGGCAAACGATGAGGCATGAGCATGATGGTGCAGAAAACCGGACATGAAAATCCCTGACATTCCCAAGTTTTTTGAGAACCAATACCTAGACGAGATGTCGTGAAATTATCAGGTGTAGGCACAACGAAACTTGAAACGAATCCAAGCCAACGACACAAATTACCAGACCTAGGGGTTATGTCGTTGGGATGATTGCCAGAATTTGTTTCGATTTCCGGGTGGGAGGTTAGCCTGATGAATCAGCCTTGACATTCAGTGGTGATGATGTGATTCACTTGCTAAGACTGCCGCAAGTGTAGAGTTCGAGACGACGTTCCGTATTGTTTACAGCCATAACATTAGGAGTAAGCGTAGAGGTTGGCAACTAGCGCCGTAAGTCGGTGGTGGCACAGAAAAGAACTGTATTCATGCAGGTTGGTTAAGCGGTTCGAAAGAAGTAAAAACCTAAGGCTTGACGGTGCAAATGCCAGGTAGTTGCAGCCATTCAGTTCGTGAACAACCAATGCTGAGGGACAGTAATTGAAAAGGGCGTTGGTCCGAATTAGCTGTAATGATGTTAGGTGAGGGATGGGAAGATCGGCAAACGCCGTTGACAGTGGTTTACGTTAGACATCACAAAGAACAGAAGGAATACACTTTGCCACCATACGAAACTGTGAAACAGTTCCCATGAAATGTTTGGTGAAGTTAAGGTCGTTCACCTTCTTCAGCAATAAAAAAAAAAAAATGCAGGCAACTTCTATGTGCTGGAACACACACAAGTTCGAATTTCAAAACGGCCGCGTCAATGTCCACCACAGACCTATATACAACAGACTAGACATCCCAACTCAAGACGCCAAGCCCCACTGCTTGTCCAAGACGCCAGTAAGACTTGGCCCAACTGTTTTGTTAACAAAATTGTAGGCCTCACTGGCCAGATTCATGAGTGAAACATTGTTCTTCCTAAATAGTATGATTGCCAGAGATTCGAGTGCACGGAGGTGTGCCTCTTGTAGGGAGTTGGAGGTCAAAAGCACTGATGTTTTATCCTATGCTATGTAATGTTGAGTCATCTTAGCACAACACGCTAAGATGACTCAAACATCACATAGCATGGGATAAAACATCAGTGCTTTTGACCTCCAACTCTCTGCGGGAGGCACACCTCCGTGCACTCGAATCTCTGGCAATGATCCGATTCAGGAAGAACAATGTTTCACTCATGAATCTGGCCAGTGAGGCCTACAATTTTGTTGACAAAACAGTTGGGGCAAGTCTTACTGGCGTCTTGAGTTGGGATATCTAGTCTGTTGTATATAGGTCAGTGGTGGACACTGACGCGGCCGTTTTGAAATCCAAACTTGTGTGTGTTCCAGCATGTAGAAGTTGCCTGCATTTTCCTTTTTTTGTATTGTATTGCTGAAGAAGGTGAACGACCCTAACTTCACCGAAAATTTCATGGGAACTGTTTCACAGTTTCGTTTGGTGGTAAAGTGTATTCCTTCCGTTCTTTGTAGGTGAGGGAGAGCAGGCACATCGATTGAAGGCCTGTTTGCAGATGCAGATGCCAGATGAAGGACAGTAGGCTTAGAATTATTGTGTAGGTTAGCAGGGAGGGTAGATTGAAGGGAACGAAGGTCCAGAGAAGCTGTAGCAATGAAAGATGAGGGACAGCAGGCTTCAATGGGCGAGGGTTAACGACAGTCAATGGAGTCCGATGATGAGAGGCAAAACGATGGTTGGAATTGTGAGTCGCCGGAAAAATGCAAAAAGCAGCAAGAGAAGGCGTGAGCAGCAGCATGATGGTTGAAGTGGGAATAGCAGTTGCAGACAAGAGAGCCGGATCCAGCGACGATCGGCACGGAGACGGGTGGCAACAAAGCCCCAAAGCAGAATTTTCTGCCACTGTCTGCGACACCAATTATCAGGGAAAAATTGTCTGCAGCTAACCTTCGTATGGTTACGTGCATATTTATTGGTTTTTACTGAATAACTTTTCAGTGCTTTATTCCATTGATCTGGCTCTTCCACCAACGGAAAGGTCTCGTCAAGACGATTAAAATGGTGTATTGGAATGTCCAAACCGGTCAAAAATTGGCGAAACGGCAGAAATTTGGTCAAAATGGCACGTTTTGTTGTGACTGTGCCAGATTATCTGCGACATAGTCGCACGTCGCACCCTTTTCTGCCTTCGGGCAACAGAGAGGATTGCCCGACCGCGAACGGTTGGAGACTGATGCGTCGTGGCGGCCATTTTGGATGACAGACTTTCGACGAAAGATTTTCAGGGTGAGATGCTTTCGACGAAGGTTCGTGAGGTGACAAGCTTTTGACGAAGGCTTGTGAAACGACAGGTTTTCGACGAAGTTCTTCAGTGTGAGAGGCTTTCGACGAAGGTTGTGAGACGCCAGGCTAACGACGAAGGTTGTGAGACGCCAGGCTAACGACGAAAGTTCTTCAGTGTGAGAGGCTTTCGACAAAGGTTGTGAGACGACATGCTTTCGACGAAAGTTCTTCAGTGCAAGAGGCTCTCAACTAAGGTAGTCTTTAGTGCAGACTTTAAAAGACTTGATAGGCGATAGGCAATGGAGTCCGATAAGCAGCGGAATGACGGTTGCAAAGTGCTGGAAACGTGTGACAAAACTCGGCGAGGGAGAGCAGGAAAATTCAGTCCGAAAAAATACAGTGTCATATTGGACTTTCGACGAACGCTACCTGCCCGAGATGATATGGTGTCGTCATGGGTTTCAAAAAAAACGCCAGATGTCAGAAGATTCGGCGCCATCTTGGACTTTCGATGAAAGCTAGGATTGAGATGATATGGCGCCGTCAAGCACTTTCGACAAAAGGTTCAGGTGCAAGAAGGTACGGCGTCATCTTGGACTTTCAACGAAAGCTTTAGGTCTGAGGTGATATGGCGTCTTCAAGGACTTTTGACGAAAGCTTCAGGGAGCCATCTTGGACTTTCGACGAAAGCTGGAGTGCAGGACGAGGCTGAGGGCCAGTGAAGCGTTTTCGATGCGGGAGAGAGGTCCATGTAGGCAGGAGACGAAGATGGGGTTTTCAGGAGGGTAACAGCTAAGATGTGTCTTGGTCGGCGGCTGGAGGAAAAGAGATGGCTGGCTTTAGCCGTAACACCATTTACGAGGGTCTGCGCGTGCTGGACTCGCTCATGTGGTGGCGGTGTATGAGTTAGGTGTGTCTAGAGAGTTTTGATTCCTCCAGGTAACGAGCACGTAGGAACTGAGTGCCAATAAATTCACAGGTAGATAGAAACTCTTTTTATGGTTAAACATTTTTGTTGACTTTGTCGCACCAACTGTAGGCGTTGAACCCTTGAACGTTCCATGGACTTGCAATCATGATAAATCAACTCAAAACTTACTCAGAACCTAGTTAATACGAACATGAAACACATGAAAGGAGCACCCTCCTGCTCAGATGGTCTGGCAATGTCTTTCAGGGATTGGTCAGTTGACGTGTCGCCACAATGATGTTAGATGTGGGCAGGGATGCAGAAGACGGGGGGGGGGGGATTGAGGCTTAATGGCGCGTCGACAACTTGGTCATTAGCGCCAACCTCAGTCACAGTGCAGTGGTCCGGGTTGCCACTGCACCACACATTACAGAGATGTTATTCAAACCCCTAATCTAAATCTTGTCATACATCTGTACCTCCTGCAAAAATTGAAAAACACCGGACAGGAGGACAGACTTATCGCCCAATTGACGCGCAATGTCATGCGGAAGATGGAACCGACGACGAACACCATCAAGATGGCGACAATCAACAAGTAAGTGCCGGACCGTAAGTGGCCGCCGACACCAAGAACATTCAGGAGGGTCAACCCCCCGCAAAAGGAAACAGTGAGTAAGCCGGGTGTGACCAATCCGCAAACGGGCCAACACAACCTCCTCACGGCGACTACGGCGACACGCCGAGTGCCACTCCTCGACAGTGCCTTTAATGGTCCGTAACTTATTACCGTCTTGTCTGTCCCACAAGGTTTGCCAAAAAGCGTGTAACCTCAGACGCAGAGTTGGAAAGGCATCTGAGGGAACAAGGCTGAGATCCCTACCGAGAGGGCCAGAAAGGGCCCCTTTCGCAGCAGAATCAGCTTGTTCATTCCCTGCTATCCCAACATGGCCCGGGATCCAGCAGAAAAGCACGGTTTTCCGCTGGCCAGGCAAGCGGGAAAGCAAAGCTTGGACACGTTGTGTCAAGGGGTTCCGAGGATTGTAATTCGCCAAGGACTCCAGGGCACTCACGGAATCACTAAAGACAATGAAATGCGTGCCCTGAAGGTCAAGGATCCATTCCACCGCCAAACCAAGAGCCAAAAGCTCTGCAGAGAACACAGAATAGCCTGATGGAAGGCGATGGGCAATCGTTACACCCTTACACACACAAGCACACGCCACGCCAACGTCGGACTTCGACCCATCAGTAAACAGGCGCTGATAACCGGCGTACTGAGAACTCAGCCGCCGGAACTCCTGTAAGTACCTTGCTGGTAAAGTGGAACCCTTCGGGAGGGACGCCAGAGCAAAAATGAAACTGCCACCTGGGACAAGCCAAGGGGCAACTGGCATTCTCTCAAGCCTCAAGACGCAGGGCATTTCAAAGGCTATCTCGTGACAGGACTGCTGGAGCCTATCGCGGAAATCACCCTTACCCACCCTGCGTCTACCGACTCGCAAGTCTTGCCCAAAAACCATGGACCAAGCAGGACTGGATTGCACAGCACGCAAACGCACAGCATACTGAATGGCAAGCTGTCGCCGACGAATGGCCAAAGGTGGCTCCGAGGCCTCAGCATAGAGGCTGACCACTGGAGAAGTTCGAAAAGCCCCAGTCGCCACACGCAGGCCACTGTGATGCACTGTGTCCAACATCTGGAGAGTGGAGTCACTAGCCGAATCATAGACCATACACGCATAATCAAGTTTGCTGCGGACAAGGGCTCGGTAGAGGCGCAACATGGCAGCGCGATCGGCACCCCATGAAGTGCCCGACAGGACCCGCAAGATGTTAAGCGCCCGCAAAGCCTTGTCTTTAAGCTGGCGTAAGTGTGGAAGCCAAGACAACCTGGAATCGAACACCAGACCCAGGAAACGTGCATGTGGGACAACAGGAATTTGTGCCTGCCCCAAGTACAGGCAAGGATCCGGGTGCAGTGTTCGTTTGCGGCAAAAGTGGATGCACACAGTCTTGTCCGGAGAAAACCGGAAACCATTACTTACCGCCCAGGTCTGGACTTTGTTAATTGCCAGCTGTAGCTGCCGCTCGCAGGTCTGCATGCGAGCTGCCCGAAAGCGCAGGCCGAAGTCATCGACAAACAATGACTGGGGAACAGCAGCTTGCTGAGCAATGGGGTTGATCCCTATAGCAAACAAGACGACACTAAGAACACCACCTTGAGGCACACCATTCTCCAAGACAAACGGGCGGGAAAGAGTCGCCCCGACACGAACGCGAAAAGAACGGCCTGAGAGGTAAGCAGAAAGCAACAGTGGCATCTGTCCCCTCAAGCCATAGTTATAGAGATTACGGAGAATCCCATAACGCCACGTCGTATCATACGCCTTCTCCAAGTCAAAGAAAACCTGAACCAGATGATGACGCAGGCGAAAAGCCTCCCTCACATCTGATTCAAGGGCAACTAGATGATCGATAGTTGACCGAAACCGTCGAAAGCCACACTGGGACACAGATAAGAATCCCCGTGATTCCAACACCCACACCAACCGCTCACTGACCATCCGTTCCATAAGTTTACAGACACAGCTAGTCAGAGCGATTGGGCGATAACTGGAAGGAGAAGTAGGGTCTTTGCCCGGTTTTACAATCGGGATGACCACTGCTGTCTTCCATGCTGCTGGAATAGAGCCCTCTGCCCACACACTGCTGCCCACAACTGCTGGGATGCAAGAGGCAGATGTTTCAACAGTTGATAGTGAATATCATCAGGCCCCGGGGCGGAGTCATGCGACTTGGACAAAGCTGAAACAAATTCCTGCCAGGTAAGCGGTAAATTGTACTCCTCTAGCCCATCGGAGCGAAAGTCAAGAAAGCGAGCCTCTTCTCTACGCTTAATCCCGAGGAAACCAGGATCATAATGGTCATCACCCGAGACCCGCGCAAATGCAGACGCAAGACAATTGGCGATATCTGGCACAGAAGAGATCACGGTATTCGCCACCTTCAGCTGTGAAACCGGGGAAGGCACGCTCCTCCCCGAAATCTGGCGCACCTTCCGCCACACCTGCTGAGAAGGCGTGGAGCGCGTGATCGACGAAACATAAGCTGCCCACGAAGCACGTCTAGCCTCACGGATGACATACCTGGCACGGGCACGACAGCGCTTAAACGCTACAAAGTTGCCAGTAGTCGGGCTGACCGTGAATGCCCGCAACGCTCGCCGGCGGGCCTGAATGGCCTGCCCGCAAGCAGGCGTCCACCACGGAACAGGAACCCGCCGCGGCTGTGTGGACGTACGCGGGATAGTAGCATGAGCAGCAGCAAGGACCACATCAGTGAAATGAGTGGAAAGTTCATCCACATCAGAAAAGTCCTCAACCGCACGCTGAAACACAGCAGCCTCAGCAAAGGCTGACCATTCAGCACGCTTAAGCGCCCACCGGGCTGGCCTGGAAGCCACAGAACCCCCTTGTGTTGTGGACAACACAATGGGGAGGTGATCACTTCCATGCAGATCGGCAGTGACAGCCCAAGTGAAGTGAACTGGGATGGCCAGCGAGCAAAAGGCTAAGTCCACCGCTGACCAATTGCCCGTTGCCAAGTTACAGTGTGTCATGGCTCCATCGTTCAGGATGC
>JAHWFP010185266.1:3828-19013 GCA_023313725.1 Lithobius niger | reverse complement strand
TGGCAAATAAAGCGAACAGACAGTAATATCCAATTGGAAAGAAACTCGAACTGCTACCGCCTGAAATCTAGTGTGCAGAGGCACACTGGCATGCGGCTGAGAGTGTTGAACCAGCACTGCAACACCACCATGTGCACGTGGCACAGGGTCTGCATCCAGACGGTAGACAGAGTAACCCCTAACAACCGGATTATCCGACGCCTTAAAGCAAGTTTCCTGAAGGCAGCAGCACAGAGGTCGCCAATGCGACAAAAGCAGCCGCAGCTCTTCCGCATGGGTCCGATAACTTTGACAGTTCCACTGAACGATGGTATGCGCAGGCATTAGGGCGGGCTTAAGACAAGACCATCCTCCTCAACTCCTCCTCTGGGCGATCCGAAAACATCTGAATCCTCACCCGAATCAAAAGATGGAGTGAGGGTCAGAACAAAGTTGTCCTCGGAAGGAGGAAAAAGTCCCGGAGAATTAGAACAGGAAATCTCTTCCTGCTCCATGGGCAGAGTAGTATCACAATGTTGAGGGGACGCAATGGACCCCTCAGCAAGCTGGCCGTTCAACGACCGTTTCACCGTCTCTCCCGGTGGAGACGTCTTCACAGGCGGAGTTGAGGCTTTACCGGCAGAAGCCTTCTTCTTCGACGGCTTCTGAGGCGCACTCCGGGCAGGCGGAGGCTTAGCCGAAGCCTTCACCTGCCTGGGAACAGTTAGAGCATCAGGAACAGGAACAGTAACAGGAGCAGAAGCAGAAGCATGTGCAGGCTGGGCAGAAGTCGACGGCACGGCAGCAACCGGGTCTGTAGGACCCAAAAGACCCTGCAAAGATGGATGTTGCTGGGTCAACAAAGTAACAAGCATGCCCACCGTCCTCGTCAAAGACCTGAGCTCAGCGCGCAAATCCGCCAAATCAGCAGACTCACTAACTGGGCCAGGTAATGACGCACTGCACACCTGGGCAAAAGAACGTGTTAGCGTCGGCGCCGATAGTTTGGCTTTCTTCCGGGCCTCTGAGTAGGAAAGCCCGTCCTTAACCTTCAATTCCTGAACACGACGTTCCTCAACATAAACATGGCAGTCCCGTGAAGAGGCCTGGTGCTGACCACCGCAGTTGACGCAGCGCGCCGGGGCAGCACAATCAGTGCCCTCATGGGCTGCCTGAGCACAGCTAACACAGGTTGGCTTAGCCTTACAGGAACCGCTGGTATGACCAAAGCGTTGACAGCGGTAACACCGCATTGGGTTCGGGACATAACATCTGACCTTCAACCGCAGGTAACCGGCAGTAATGTGCTGCGGTGCAACCGGCGAATCAAAGGTCAGGAAAAAGGTGTCAGTTGGCTGGGCACCATTCTCGCCTTTCCGCGTCAAACGCCTAACGGCCGTAACGCCTTGTGACTTGAGTTCGTCCAGGATGACATCATCACTGAGACCCCTCAAATCAAAGCACGTCACGACCCCCTTACTGCTATTTAAGGTACGATGCGGCTCCACACGCACCGGGCATAACCCCAGTGCACTCGCCTTCAAAAGCCTCTTTGCCTGAGCATCGTCCACAACCTCCACAAGGTATCCCCCAGCACGGAGCCGAGAGACACTCTTCGGATCTGAACCACAGATCCCCTTTAGCGCTTTGTGGACAGCGAAAGGACCGAGTTGTGTAACATCTCGGCCCTCGCCTGTCACCACCAAGAACTTCGGGACTTGGTCCCGACCCTTACTAATGTCCGGTAATTGGGCACCAGGCCCAACCATCTCAGGTTCCCTCCTCTGGCGCTTGCTAGTGCGGCGAGGAGGGGAAGAATTTTGGGGGGAAGAAAGTTTTGAGGGGGAGGGGGGAGAGGAAGTTGCCATGGAGAGCAAAAAGAAGTCGCGGCAGTGCGCCCCCCAGAAAAGAAATACCCCGCGCGGCACTCGGGTGATGCAGGGCCGGAAGCCGCATATCCAGGGCCCTGCACCAGGAAGCTAACACCGCCGTCTATCTCGGTGAGGTGGCAGCCTAAGCATGCCGAGAGGCGAGGTCACCAAGGAAGCCGTACACACCACCTCCCTCGATAACCCAAACAGTTCGGGTCCGTGATGCAGATGGATACAGCACAAGCCGCCTCCCCACAACGACAGGACCCGAAAAGTCATAGCCGATTGACCTTAGGCCGGCTCGCCCAGGCCACCCGTCCTCCGGAATAAGGAGCCAAAGCCCGAAAGCCAGGATCTCCGCCTCCACGGATTACTAGGTTGCAGCACACGGCCAACGTGCTGGGGGATGAGGATGAAAAGCCCAGTGGCCAGAATGGGCAAATCGGAATCAAACCCAAAAGGGGATTCAAACCGCCAAACATCCTCTAAGCAGCCACCCCGGGCCCGGTTTGTCTGGATGTCCCTTCACCTCTTTCGGACTAGTGCTTGCGACGGGTGTTAAACCTGCCCGCCATACACACCGTAGGCGCACTCGCAAACCGTAGTGTTGAGGTTGCTAGTGTTCAAGACGAACTAAAAACCCTCCGCCACGCAGACCCTTGGCACACTAGCAAACCGTGATCTTGGGTTCCCTTTTAGTCGCCTCCTACGACACGCAGGGGTACGGTGGGCTTAAAACGGTTTAATGCCCCTAAGGTAGTATCCAATGAACGTTGTTTTTCTCCTCCAGTTGCATACCGCTAGGACTGCTTCCAAGGGCGTCCCAGCAGCACAGGCCCATGAGCCACAATGGCTTGGAACTTGTGTTCACGAACCAGAGAAGCTGCCGAATGCTGTCCCAAAGATGTGTACGCCGCCTTTATCACCTGATAAACCCAGCTAGCAATGATCCCAAGTGCCACCTACTCCGTGGTTGGTTTGTTGCTGTCTTTGGTTATCCTCACGAAGAAAGGCTTCCAGGGTTTCGTAGGTGCTCCTCTGCGCGACTGGGGTACACATCGAGCCGGGTTACATTTCCATTGTCTCGTTAGTCGCCACGACAAAGTGCTCTCACTGGACATTGCAATTCCTAATGCAGGCTGAATTGATGAGTGGTGTGAGTGCCTTGAGCACGAGCGGTGCGGGCTGTTTGTTCGGACGTTGACACTTCGATTTGAAGTCCGGTTGGGCCAGGAAAGTGACTTTCGACCAGTCGCTCATGAAATGGAAGTAATCTGTTCCACAAGTCAGTGCAGCCAGTTCGCCTTGCCGTGCTGCCGTAGCCATTGCCAGCGGACGAGTCAGATGAGTAAAGGACGCCCTGTGGAGGAGTTTGACTGTCCTGCGAACCCCTCCACAGGGCGTCCTCTACCCATCTGACTCATCTGCTGGCAATGGCTACGGCAGCACGGCAAAGCGAACTGGCTGACAGGACATGAAGCACAAGCGGAAGATCTCAAGCTGGCCAGAGTTGGCAAACACGAGATCTCTCTTCCCCAAAACCCGGGATGAGTCGTGTGATTAGAGGGTGAGAAACTGTGGTGGTCTTGTCAGTGAGGATGAGGACTGAGTTAATCATCGCCCGATAGCCTTTGATCGCGGCAGGCGAGAGGGCCCGCTGGAAAAGGTGGAGATGGGTAGGTTGCGCCGAGAAGAAGTCTCGCTGCGAGGGTCTCTTCCCAAGGCTTCGATCTCCTAGGGCCCTGTTGGAGCTGTTGGATCTGAGTAGGGGTGTGCGGTTTTAATATTTTGGGTTCGATTCGATTTCGATCGATTTTGGGGAAGAACATCTCGGTTTCGATTATTATTCGATTTCGAAATTCAATTTTTTTCTTTTTCGATTTTAAACTATTTTGTTTTTCAATTTTTATAATTATGGGCTAGCCTTCGAAAAAGATATTAATTTTAAGTAATTACATTCCTGTAAATTAATGTTACTCCAATACATTGAACTTTGAATTATTTCTTCGTTTAATGCGCACAACTACATTTTGGTTTTAACACAAAGTTAGAAAGCAAGCTTCCACCTTCCCCGACTCCCCCTTTTGACTAGCACCATCCTTAGATTTTATTTAGGCAAATTAACTTCATATATTGTGCAAGTTTGGCAAATTATTGCCCCTTAGTTGATCGCTAAACTTACACTGGCATGTTGTAAGGCAATGACTACACTATGTTAGCAATGATTAACATGGTACCATGCACAGTTGCCATATAAATAGAAGTCATTACAAATTTTTGACTAAAGTTAATGCCTTACTTGATTCAAATTTTTTTGTTAAACTTTATTCGGTGTATTTACTGAAAATTTTTTAAAAAAATCGAAAATAATACATCTCTTACATCTCGATTTTGATTCTGACGGTTTCGATTCGATTTTGACAGCATAATAAAATCGAAATCGAATCGAAAGTTTCGATTTTCGCACAGTCCTAGATCTGAGGGGATCGGAACTGGGGTTTGAACGCGCACTACGAGAAATTTGGGGGTTATTACCCGACAGGGAAGCACCCAAATTTGCTGAATTATCACAGCCTGATCCGATGACGACTCACTGGAAGCTGCGTGTCAGTATGCCATGTTGTTTCGAATCCCACGATGTCATCTTCTGACACTTTACTGCATACTTCTACACAGTGGTTACGTCTAATATCACAATGCCTACACCTATGTCATGTAATGTACGGATCACTAAGTGTAAGCCTTCTTGCACATTTGGGGCACGAGTCGGCCACCAACTTGGACAATTTTTGCCCTAATTGTCGATGCTGAAACCACGCGCGATGTTACAACAACACGTCCCAAACGAATGGTGATGAACAATTGTTGGGAGCCTACAGGTGGTGCGCTTAGTGGCGGCAGTGCGACCTAGTACGCGCACGATTGCATGGACTTTAAAGTGTCCTAATTTTCATTACGGTATTGGGGCATAAGGCACTTCCAGACGGAAAGCAAAAATACAGGTAAGTATTTACGATAGTAGTAAAAATTGCAAACAATTAAATCAAAATTAAAATATGGGCATATTAATAATAGAACCGAGAAAAACAAACCATTCTCTAATCTTTCTTAACGTATTCACTGCCACACAATGAAGCTGTTTGTCGTTTAATGATTGAATTTGCATCCAGAAGGTCACTACGAATGATGTCATATTGGTATAATGTTATTTCATAATGATATTACCAGTATTATTTCCTTTATCATCACGTGCCTCGAAGAACTATCGTTTCTAACGAGACGTGCACGGAAGGTGTTCCCTCCCTGGTCCAAATGGGCACATATAAATGTTCTAACCTTCATGTACACGTCTCCATACCCCTCCCCCCCCCCCCCACAAAAAAAATCAAGTACAACTGTCTTATCATCAGGGGTCGTAGCGGGTTTTAGTGGGGGAAAAGTAGGAAATAAGGAATTTTGTAAGTTATAAATAAGGAAAATAAAGGTATTTTTCACTAAAATGTAGGCAAAGATAAGGAACCCCTCGGCGTAATATCAGGCTTAATAACAGTAAATGTGATAAAAGCTTACTCGTTTCAAGAGCATTCTTAAATCTAGGCTACCAAAGCCAATTTAACAAAAATCTGTTTAATAACATGATCCCATCGTAGCAGCTGTAAAAAAGTAGCTCTTCCAGCTAGACAGCCATGGATCTAGTTTTTTTTCGGGGGTGGGGGGAGCAGGGAACCACCGCCAGAGAAATCTAACATGGTCGTATTTGACACAAGAATTTTTTAGTAGGCCTACACTTTTTTTCTGAACATTTTAAAAGATTTGTAACTTGTTCTAAAAAAAAAGCCTATACGCAACCTCCCAAGCAATATCGTAATAATCTCCACCGAGACATGAAATATATAAGCATTCTCTTCAGCAAAACTCAACCTCTCTCTACTATTTTAACAGTATAGGCGTTGGGAATGGGAGCGGAGGATGCAAAAGGAGTAAAAAAACAGAATAAATCGGTACTACGCTATTTTTTTCATCCTCGTCTCACATTTGATGTTTAGTTTTTGCTAAATAGCGTAACTCCAAAGTTGTTTGAGATAGTCTTGAAGTGTAGGGCCTAAGCCATAGGAAAGCTCGTTTCTAACTGGTTAAAATCCGTGTCCGGTAAAAAAATCTCTGGTGAAAACCTCCCCGCCCTTTTGATCCCCGACAAAAAATCCCGAGTTACAAAATCCCTGTTAAAAAATTCCCTGGCCATTTTGATCCACGACAAAAAATCCCTGTAAAAATGCTGCTTCACACAAATGTATTCAAATCCTACATTTGCGTGTTCAACTCATGCTTGTCACTCCTCACCATTCGTTGCTGCGTCATCATGGAGCTAATACAGTCGAACAAAGGTCTTTAAAAACTTATATATGTAGAAGAAAAAAACAAAAGCGCATATCCGCTGGTACTGTGTAAAGCGTAGTAGTATAAGGTGCCCTGGGGTGTTATACTCAAACCTAGCAATGGGTGGCTTAGCTTAGCTTTTTGACGTGCTCCCAGCCGTAGCCATGGCACCAGAAGGAGAGAAACAATTTTGCTAGGTTAATCCCATTGGAATTTCCTAGATTCTTTTACATGCCACAATCGACATGAGCATGATACATCACAGGGCCTTTCGCTTCCCTAAAATGCCAGGGGTGGCTGAGGACGGACTCGAATCCGAGACGACCATGCTAACCATCAGGCCACCTTGCCCCACAGCAATGGATAGCGACGCTCGAATCGTGCACGATCATAATCATAACCCAGACGAACAATCCGTAAGTGTCATGACATGCAGGAATTCTATGAAGGTCCGAGCTCAAGAAACGGGCGACAGACCAAACAATACAGTTGTCAACAGATTTTTTTTCCATACAGAAAAAAGTGTAGCACCTTCTTTTTAGGGATATTTTGGCTCGGGGGTATTTTGACTCGGGGGGTTTTTTTTGACTCGGGGTTATTTTACCTCAGGATTTTTTGTCCGGGAACAAAAGGGCGGGGATTTTTTAACCAGGGATTTTTTTTTTACCTAAACTCGTTAAAATCAGTAGCGTGCGCAAGATGGGGGGTACATATAGCAGTACATATTAGCAGCACGCAACTGTAGCTAATTAACTTTCCGAATATTTTCTCGTTGTCGACGCTCTACAAACTGGAAATAACCAAATGAGTGACGAAAGCATTCCATCGGGGCTGGCTCAGCAAGCCAACGCACATGGTGACGTAACACATAACACTTAAGGTTTTTAATACTCATTCATTGTATCGAGAAACAAAATTACAAACGGCTAGTACTAAATTAAAACAGTGGAAACATAATAGTAGGCTAAGCACTTATCCAATAATTTATGCTTGGATGTTGACAGTAGACTTGTGAAAACGAAACCGTCGTGCAGGATAAGAAACCGGAAGTGATGCTTTTCAACGCGCATGCGCAGAACGCCTCGTTAAGTTGAGAACAAGTCAGGGACCGAGTACGACAATGAAATTCATGCCTTACGTATTGAACTCAAAATATTATACGTTATTTATTAATTTGCACTTAAATTTACAAACAAAATAAGCATGGCTGAAAAAAAGTAGGAACTCTACGACACCTGTATCATGTATGTACAAACAATTACGCACCCATTACAGGGGCCTTGATGGAAAAAAAACCTCCATATCAATTAGACTTATGGAGTTGCAACAAAAGATATAGGGAATGTTTTACGTGTAGTGTGCTTTTCTCCTGACTACTGTTAGCTCAATTTTCTTTTTAGTTTCAAATTTGTAAATCATTTACTAGAACAATTTCTGCAGTTTCTTGCTCCATTTTGGATATAAAACACCGATGATACTGAATGCTAATTTCAAGGTGACTGCAGATGCCTGTGTTTGTCATAGCTTACATATATTACAAAAAAAATCATCGGGAATGACACAGAAACCAGCCCTTTGACACGTTTGCTTGTAACTAGACTTTTGCATCAACTTGTAAGCATCTCTCCTCAACTATTTCGCCTTTTTGTTGGCAATTTTATTATTACGCTTTGGATGTAACGAACAAAAAATATTGGCAACAAACCGTAGAAGAAATCATCAGCAACATGATACACACGCTAAAGTCGGCACACTTTACTTACCAATAAGTGTACGGCTTGTTGATAAGCTTTGTTGCAGCCAGTCCTTTACTTATGGCTTTTTTTGCATCCTCTGAACTTGCTAATAATGTTATTCCACTGGTAAACCTTAGAAAAAAAAAATGAATCATTTGGCAGGCTACACAATTGGAATGTGGGGAGGGGAGAGGAAGGCATTTCAGTTTTGTTATATTGTCAGTGGAAATTCCCAAGGCTATTTTAAAACAAGAGTTGTTGTTATTCAAACCCCACTTCATAGAACAAAACCCTTTCACGGGAAGAGTGACAAAATGAGTGCACCGTTTCGGAGTGGAAAGTTTACGCCTAGAGTCATTGGCTGAAGTAAGGATGAATGGAAATCCAAATCAAAACACTTTTAAAATCACAAAATCACACTTTTAAAATCATAAAACGGGGTTTTACTCCCTAAAAATAGTTTTTACTTATATCCTAAAATACTTACCTGGCTTTATGCTCTCCTATGGGAACCGCTTACCATCCCAAACTACCTTAATTTAATATACTAAAAGTTCTTGCAGCGGTGCAGCCTGGCACCCATAGCCGCCGCCGCATTTCCCACTTCGCTTCACAGTTTTTCTCACAGCTCCTGGCTATTCAAACCGGGAAGAGGGTAGGGTTCATCCAGAGTATTTTAGGATAAGTAAAAAGCCCAATTTTACCTGGGGGAAAGGTCAAAATTGGTTTCTATTGCCTAAGAAAAATATACACTACCTGTAAATTTAATTGCATTCAGTTCCTGAGTGCTCGTTACCCTGGAGGAATCAAAACTCTCGTGATACGCCCAGCCTGTCACCCACCTGCGGATGAGCGGTCCCAGCATACGCAGGCCCACCATAAATAGTGTTACGGCGTTAGCCAGCCATCTACTTTTCCTCACGATATGTTAGTCATGATGGGGACTCGAGAGGGGAGGTTGGGTGGGTATTTACAGGTAGTGTATATTTTCCTTCGGCAATAAAAAAAATTGACCTTAGCCCCAGGTAAAATTGGACTTTCTAATTGCCGATTGGAAAATATCCACTACCTGTAAATTTAATTGCATTTACAGCAGACCTCGACAATATAGGTGGCGGGCACATCATGGCGGGTCCCCAAGGGTGAAAGCTGGGTGTCAAGTGATCAGATCGTGGCGGATTGGTTGCAGACGCAACAGTGTCCGAACACGGCCGACATTAGTGCATAGACAGTCGGAATGGGGAAGGGAACTTTTACTGACCAGAAGTCGTAAGTTCAATGAGTTTTTGTCTTTTCCACATGTTTGAAAATAAAAAAAATAAGAGAGATTGATGTACAACTTACCTGATCGTTGTATCAAGAGATGTGACAATCATGTGTTTGCTTCAGATGAAGTTATGATTATATGGGATTGGGTCGATGAAGTTAAGGTGAATCACAGAAAGTTCCGGGAATGAGTGGTTGCATGAGATCCGGTGACAGTTCAGCGATGAAGTCAAATGGAAGCATGAAAGGACCCATTCCATGCAGATACGTGAAAAATGGTGAAAATTCATTTTGAGGTTAAGGGCGTGCAGTGAAGGTGAAGGCATAACCTTTTGCCGTAGAACGACAGTCAAGACAGGGAAGTTTGCGGGTTCGTGACATTGACATACGGCGCATCTCAGCTTTGGTGGGGATGAAATTGGGAGCCTTGTCCCACTGCCACAGTTGCCTGGCGATGTAGGTTTCTGTACGCATCGCTTGATTTGCCTAGATCCATTCCTGGGAAATGGCAGCATGTTCACGTTCGGCAAATTCCGGAAGGACTGAAGGAGAACAATTGTTGAATTTAGTTGCTGTTGGTCTCATCTTGACTACTTCGTTATTTGGGCCAATGCGAAGTTCAATGGGAAGTGGATGGTCAGCAGTCTAATTGCCACGGTGGGTCTTGTGTAAGGCCAATTCAACAGTATGGGTTGCATGGTGAGTTTTTTGGGTCGGTGTTTTTTACAGGAGGTTGAGGACGATGAATCTTGAAGATGGGCCTATGTGCTGAAGGAGGGAGCGGAGACAGACGTCTGAACTTGGCGTCGGCTAGTTCGAGTCGTTTGCATAGTTTCATGTTGCTAGAAAACAGATTAGCAATGTTGGTTTTCTGAGCGGCGATAAGTTTGGTGGCGTTGGAGAGTTTGCGCTTGAGGATGGAGAATCTGTTGGCGATGGGTAGACAGTTCTTCCGAAGGCATACGAGTTCATGTTTTTTTAGGTCGACTTTTCTGTGAAGTACACTTTGAAGGACGGATTTGCTGCAGAAGTTCGGGCTTGTGGGGGATTTCAGTGGGCTGTGGTCTAACCCGTAGGAATTCGGTGGATGAACTTGCAGGAACTTCGATGATGTTGACAGGCGCGATGGTAGGTTGTGACGAGATTGTGGTTTCAGGAGCCGTAGAAACGGGATTCAATGTGGTATCACAAGAAGTTTTGGTTGCCGATGGAGGAAGCTTTGTAGTGCGGGGCGACTTTGATGATGAAGTTGAGGAAAGAGGGACATTTATATTCCTGTATTGAAAAGAGTGAGATCCTTCGGTGTCAGACTTGACATAAGAAGAAGGGGTTTTGCTTGATTCAAGTTTGAGGCGAGCCCTGCGATCACGACTTTGTCTTGAGCGGATAGCAGCAGCAGCGTTTTGCTTCATAATGAAGTTCCATCGTTTAGGTGAGATGGAGAGGCAGATAGTGCAGGGGTTCGATTCGTAAGTACATAAGCGGTGACGTTGGCAGGCCGTGTGGGGATCAAATTTAGTTTTACCGACAACACCAATACATGTGCAGGAGTCAGGTGCACGAACGGTGGCTGGAACAACACCACGGGTTGATGGATGAGATGAAGGACCTCCTTTGGTCTTGGCCATGATGCGGAGGAAGCGTTCAAAATTCGAGTGATGGAGCATTTCTGGGTCAAGAATAGCAGTGGTGCGGGAAGGAGAAGAGCCATTCACGGGAGGGAAAAACCTCGATGACCAATGCCAAGTGAGAGAGGTTCGCGGCAGGTTCCGATCAAGGTCGAGTGGGGGTGAGGCGCATCGCGAATCTATGGGATCAGAGGCGAGAAGTAAGGTCCAAGTGGGTGTGCATACGAGACGAGTAGATATGGGCGAAGATAAAAGGAGATTTACAGTGGTCTATTACAGGCCTGAGGAGTAAGAAAAGGGCCAGATTCACGTGTGGTGAATGGTCGAATGTGTAAAAACAACCAACAAGCTGTGGGTTCGTGAGAGTTCAGGAAGCCGTGGAATGTGCATGCAAGGATTGACGGCAGCATGGAGCAGGAGGACGGTCATGGTGGTGTCCAGGTGGCGGTGATTCGTAACTTGATGGTTTGAGGAACGAAGTCAGTGAAGGCTGAGGATGGAGGGGGGTAAGTTCGAGGAACGTGCGTATTGCGACTACACGTGAACATCGAGATGAATGCATGGCATGTCCACTTGGGATTGGAGAAAAGTGGGAAGAGGATGAGCTACCGACGTCGCCGGTCGAGACGGGAAGGCGTGATCTCGATGCTTGGGTCTTCAGCTTAGAGCATGCGGCCGATTAGTTCAGAAAGATGTGCGGCGAACTTCGGCTTCAAAACAAATGTATTGCGTGAACATGACGAACGTGCGAGCGCTTCCTTCACCAGCTGTGACGAGACGAACTTCGGGCGACAGCCTTTCAGTGGCAGGAAACCGCTTCATCTTCCGACGTTTAAATATGGGTGGTGGTGTTCCGAACGATGATGATCTTGGAAGCAAAGCTGTTGGATGATGTTTGCGAACGTGCGCTGAGAGGTTCAAACGAAAGATTTGATGAATACTTGGCTTGTCCACAAGGCAATGTGATTGGAGGGAGATGCATTGCTGCAGACATCGATGATGGTGTAATCAGCGAGCTTCAGCCTACTAGACGAACGTAATGCAGATGAGCGGACAGCTGCGTGGTGAACGTGACGAATGAGCAAGCACTTCATCTTTTTGTCCATGCGATGCGAACACGAGGGAGCCAGTAGGAGCGTTCGGAGAATGTGAGTTTCCGAGACGAACGTGACAGGGTGTTGGTAGGACCATGATGTAGGGACCCGCAGGGACTTGCGGCTAGGGGCCAATATGAGTGATCGACACCAGAATTTTTCTTCGGCGAACGTGGCGGGCGAGTTCCATGACGAACACAGGTGTATGTCCGGGGGTGGACTTGCGATGTCATCGGAAAGGAGCTGATGAAGCAAGATGAGACACACATTCAAGGTGAGCGAACAAACGTTAACGAACGTGAAGGCTTGCGGCTGGCGCGAACATCGGCTACGAAGCGAACGCGTTGCAGTGAGGTGAAATTGACGAACCTGCGAGCGCTTCATTGATCAGTTGCTTTGAGGCAATCGTGATACGCGGCGAACGCAATCAGGGGACGATTGGTCATTGGCAGGGAGTCTGCTTAAACTAGCGTTCGCAACCAAGAGGAGACAGACTCAAAGGAACGAGACGAACGTAACGAACGTGCAGGCTTCAGGGTTCAAGAGTTGGGAGTCAAGATGGGTTGCCGCGAGCGTGTTGAAACAAGGCGGACGTGACAAACGTGCGAACACGATGAACGAGCGAACGTTTCAATCTTCAGTTGCTTGTGAGACGAACGTATTCAGACGACGATCGTTTAATGGGGGAGCACCCGTTTCAGCTAGCGTTCACGATACCAGAGGGGCCAAAACTAAGGCGAACGAAACGAACGTAATCCATTGGCTTTGAGCAAGACGAACGTGGAGAGCGAACGTGGCGAGACTATAGACAGTGGTTGTCGACTTAAGTGGCAGAATGCTAAGGAGATGAAAGGGCATGCAAACATCGAGGCAAGCGGAAGAGAAGGAGCTTCATCAGATAATGTCATGCGACGAGATCAGGGGAAAAAAGAGACTTCAGACGAACGGAAAGCAGAGATCATGGTGTGACGAACATGCAAGCAGTACGGTGTCGGTCAATTAATGGTGGGAAAAGACAAACGTAGTGGAGAACGAACGTGGTGAGCAATGAATGCAAAGGAAGGTGAGAAGCATGATGTGGCGAAAGACACACGAGCGGGGGAGCAACGAACTTGGCGTGGCTACAGACGGTAGTCGACGGGCTGCAGTGCAGAAGGTTCCGACGAATGTGAGTGCACAGGGATTGTGGTAAAACGAACGTGAGGAAACGTGCAAGCAGAGCAGGCATCAGTTGATCGATGACGGGGATCCAATTCAGCTTGCGTTCACAGGCGAGAAGAGGTAACGAGGCGAACGTGACGAACTTGCGAGCGCACGAAAGTCGTTGCCCGATTTCATGAATTGGACGGCAGGAACATGGTCCTCACGGCGGATGGTGTGGTCTTTACGGTGAACGGGTGTCGGATGAAGTCAAGACGAACATTGGAGAAGAAGGGTAACAAGCGACCCAGCCGAAGGCTGGAGAAAAGAGATGGCTGGCTAACGCCGTAACACCATTTATGGAGGGCCTGCGCATGCTGGGACCGCGCAGGTGGGTGACAGGCTGTGCGTATAGCAAGAGTTTTGATTCCTCCAGGGTAATGAGCACTCAGGAACTGAATGCAATTAAATTTACAGGTAGTGGATATTTTCCAACCGGCAATTAGAAACTGTTTTTAGAGGTAAAAACCCCGTTTTTATTGCTATCCTAAAATACTTACCTGTATTTTATGCTGACTTTGTCACATGTGGGCGTCAAGCCCAGCACCCAACAAGGCCTTAGCCATACACCTCATGGTAAACACTCCTTCGGTATAAAGCTCTTACCTGTGATGTGCACCTCCTCGGTTACCTTTTTGTAACGGTGCTCCCTACTGCGACGAATGACATGTGCTGCAAATTGGTACTTGTGGGTTCCACCTCTCTTAAAGAGAGAGCCACAAATTTCCATTTGCATGTCGCCATTACTTCTTCGAGTGGCGTCATGTCACTAATGTCCATGATGCGGCCAGCGCTTTGACTTCATGCACCCTTGCAACCAGTTGTAGGTTAGGTCAGGTTCCACTGTAGGCCCTCCTCTGTCGCTGTCAATTTTAACAAAGAAGGGCTTCCATGGCCGCGTTCTTCCTTCTCTTGTCCCCGATATGTCCTGAGCGTTGCCCTGAGATTACACCAAGTTCTTAGTTGCGGCCAAAAATATTTTAAGGCCCGTTCTGGACCCGCTCAATACACTCCGCACCCACAAATGGGGCCAGTGCCACTAACACCAACGGGACCAAGGCTTCGCCCGGTTTCTGCATCTTTGCCCTGAACTCCGGATGAGGAAGGATGGATACCTTAGTCCTTTTGCTGTTGTAGCGAAAGTAATCCTTCCTCCTCGCCAGGGCCACTATTTCCCCATGCTTTGCCGTGGTTGCTAATGCAAAGAGGAAAACAGCCATCATCGTTAAATCAGGGAAAGAGGCTCTCCCCAAAGGCTCAAATGGGGGGCCCAGATAGGTAGTACAAGATCTTCCAGAGGCAACACTCCGGGCAGAGTCGTCGCACTTTCGGTTGTAACATACAACAGGAATGGCTAATCCTGGTAACCGCCAGATAGATAGCTGGCCCCCAGTTTTTCGCGAGTGTCAGGGCAGACTTGATTGCTGCCCTACACCCTTTGATTGCAATGGGCGATAATCCCTCATTGAACAAACTGAAGAAATCGCAAAGTTGGTTTACCGATAGGTCACATGGTTCTACCCCATGTCCCACACACCATTCCGACCACTTCCCCCACTTTGCTTCGTAGACCTGAATGGTGGACGGCCGATGACCGTTCAAAATGCTTGAAATTACCTCTACTGAGAAACCGCCTTTTCTTAACTTCCCGGTCAAAGTCTCCACCCGTGAAGGTGAAGGGCCCCTCCTCCCCCCATGCTGCGAGAGAAGATCCGGGTGATGGGGTAGGTGCACTGGTTTTTCCTCCTTCAGCTCTATCAGCTCCATGATCCAAAACACCGCTTTCCATTACGGGGTGATCAGGATGAAGTTGCCCCCTGCGGTCCTGATCTTGTTCAGTGCAGTCTGCAGAAGGCAAAAGGGGTGAGAAGGCGAATGCCCAGATCCACTTCCCGTTCATGCTGGTGCATCCGTCCCAAGGGTCTCCGGATCCGGAATCGGTGATACAAAAACCGGGAGCTGTCGAAGGAGTGCCTCTCTTCTTGAAAAGTTCCTTGCACACCCTCGGGTCCAGCCACCACTCTGTTGTTGGGC
>JAHWFP010185263.1:0-12144 GCA_023313725.1 Lithobius niger | reverse complement strand
GCTTGCTGAAACCGTATTCGTTTCGCCCTTGTCATGTGCCCTAGCAAGCGTAGCCTAGCTCTCATCCACAAAGTATTCTCTACTGACGAGCCCAAACAAGGGTGAAACAGTCTGTCTAGAGATCTTTGTGGGTGTGAGCTAATTGATATTATTTATTACCGTCTTACCCAAAATAAAAGGGGGAGGGGGGGGGGAGGAGAAGAAATACCCAAAAGGCAGTGGCGAATGTTTTAAAGAAAATAGTAAATACATACATTTTTCCAAAGATTTGATGCCCCACGGCTCGATATTAGGGCCGGTGGTGGGGGGAGCCCTTTTGTAAGGTCGCTAAGGAAGTGGACGATTATTCACAAGGCACAATGCTCGATCCTAATTCACTCCTTACTGCATAGCTAGGGGACTATGCACATAGCGTTTACATATTAGGCTATCAGCAGAATTTATCCTTCTGCTGCACCTCGTAGTCAGGGATCCAACCTTTCAGTCAGATCCCACACACTAACTAGCTTGAGCCGTCAACTCCAGGCTTCTTTTATACTCTGGAGAACAATGGGCTCTTGCCTGAGGCTACTGGCGAACAGGTTCGATCCGGTTCCAACTGGGTTGCAGAGGACCCGTGTCTCCACCTGGCGGCTGGCAGCTGTCCAATTCCTGAGTCTGCAGTAATTGGAAGGCTGGCAGGCCGCCATGATTGTGGCAAGTCGGACTACGAAGTGTTTGCTTCGTGAGTTGCGTGCTGCCGATCATGTAACACACGTTACACTTTTATCCCACCATCCTTATTTAAGCCAGTGCTGAAAGGGCCTGAGTTGGAAATTACGACAGTAAGTGGAAGGATAACCGAGGCTAAAATGAGATTCGGTAAGAAAAAAAGTAATTTCTTTTTTTGGGAATCCAGCCTGAAGTTTATCTTATAACCCCCCTCCCAAAATATTTTTATTTGTCATCGATTCCCCCCGATTCCCCATTGATGGAGAAGGCCTGTAATAAAAATTAAAAAATCAAATAAGACCATGATCACGCACAGACAAGCCTTGATGCGGTCTGTAGATAGCCACAAGACACACCGACTCCGGGAAAATGTACGCTACAATCAAGCTGCTAGTCACGCCCAGTTTACAAATCGCGTACGGGGTATAGGTACCGCAGTACTCGGTATTTAACGGTTCTTAAAATTTGGCGGTACTTCCTTCGGTACCAATGGTATTTTTTTTTAGTAGCCTAATCAAACTAATTAAGGTTGGAAATGGAATCATCAATTTCATTTACTTAGCCCCTCCCCCCACCAAAAAAAACACATAAAAAATAATCACCAATTAGGCTGCTTTAAACTCAATTTTATTTTTCTGTTGGTTCTTATGCTGGTTGTAGCATCAAAGTTACACAAATTTGGCTCCACTTTTGTGCATTGTGTAGATTCCAATTTTACCATTGTTGATCTTTAACTGATTATTACACTGCTTTGAGCCCTACAACACAAGGACTGAATGAACTATTGTTATAATTTTAGCTATTTTTTCATATTAAAACAACGCCAGTATTTTAACAATGCATGATATTTGGTACCATTGCATACTGCCCAACACTACTTTGTCTTACTAAAAGGGTTTCGGAACAGCAAAACCCATTAGTGTTGATTGTGGTATCAGCACAGCCTTACTAATAGTTTCTAAAGGCTTTATTAATGTTCTCGATACCCTTTTAAAAATTGGGTTTGTTTATAATGTTTGTTATTGTTTAGGGTGACCTAATGTACATAAACTACGGAACACCTGAAGATTATGAGTGGGTTCACGACAACGACCTTGATGTTTCCAAAAAAGTATTATTGATTCGGCATGGAAAAATTCCTACATATACTAAAGTAAGTTAACAGTAATTAAATTCAGATGTGTTGCCTGTATATCATTTGAATGTATATATATATATATATATATATATATATATCATTTGCCTGTAGATGTGTTGCCTGTAACAGAGGAAGATGTAGGAAACCGTCCATTGATTGACCTGGCTTTCAGCTTGATTAGGTTGAAGGAAGAGGGATTTCTGGACAAAGATGAAGTGAATGAGTAGATATCGTACACGGGAAAGGACACATTACCACTAACAAAACAGAGCTCTTCTTAAATTTTCAGTGGTATATCCGACCACCTTCGTCAGAAATCCACTCAACAAAACGGCACAGACTTCGTCACAACTTGAGCTGGTGCTAGGAGAGGATGAAGTGATGGTGTCCTTCGACATTGACAAGCTCCCAAATCTTCAGCTTGGGGTGATTCTTGACATGTTGGCGTTATCACGAAAGAGATGGAAAGTGCAGAGAGTGGAGTTTGATAAGGACAGGGCAATGTTGAAGGTACTGTTGTCTTCGATATACGTGCAGTTTAATGGAAAGACTTATTGGCAGGTTGGAGGAGCCCTCATGGGCTAGTCCAGCTCGACAATAATTGTGAAAATGGTTCTTCAACATATGGACGAAATGGTGATGAATTCGATGGAAGGAGTTAAGATCTGAAAACGATATGTGGATAATGTGTATGCAGCAATGAAAAGCAACAAGTTCGAAGATCTTCTGAGTAAGCTAAATTCCTGGAGGCCAGCTATGCTGGTGACTGCGGAAAAAGAGAAGGATAAGGAGCTGCCATACCTAGACGTAACGTTAGTGGGGAATCAGCATGGTAAGGTGTTGTATGAACCGTACGTCAAACCTATGGCTACCAGTCTAGCGATCCCGTATTATTCTGGCCATCCCAAAGAACAGCTCAAGGCACTTGTTAGGAATGAATTTTTGCGCATGCTTCGGAATTCGAGTACAAGGGAGATAGCAGCGCCACACTTTGAGAAAGTAAAGAAAAGTTTTTGGGCTTTGGTTACCCAGAGGGTCTATTAAATGATTTAAGAAAGAAGGCATGTGCAATTGTAGATTGGGAAAGAAAGAACAGATTGTCGAAAAAGGAAGAAATGCAAGAAAGGCCTAGGGTAGTCTTGACATACATAGAAGGGATCACTAACGAAGTGCGGAGAACACTGAGAAGCATGGTATTATTATCTTTTTTTAAGAATGCAGAGGGCTTAAAGAAGAGAGTTTCTAGAAAAACAGTGACAAACAAGAAAATAGCAACACTAGACACGACTAAGTCTAAAGATGACGAGAAATGATAGCTGTGAAGAATACTCTTGAGGCTGTATACAAAAAAATTCCTAGCAGAGACTGCGTTGCCGTCTATATTGGAGAGACAAGAAAGGAGTGAGGGCGAGGGTTGCACAACATATGGCGAATGTAAAGAAAGAAAAGGACGATAACAGCATCGCAGTCCTCTGCAAAACTTGAACGAGCATGCATTCTATTGAGATCGAATTCTTCACGAGATTAGCTCTAACGATGTTTGGAGTCACTGGCCATTTAACAACATGAAGCAAAAGGAGTAGATTTAATGAACATTCAAGGCCCAATATTCCCTAAAATCGTAATCATGGTGAGTAGAGGCCTCTTCAAGCAGTTCAACAGACGGTGGAAGCTGGTGGGAGAACATCACGAGCGACCCAGTAAATACTGGAGGCTAAGATAGCGGCGACATTCAAATTCCAAAGCAGACAAAGTTGTTGATGTACTTTGCAGTAAAGACGTAGTAGAAGTCCGATAATGACATCTGGGAGGTGTCGAAAATGTGCTGGACTGTCTTCGTTGTGAGTTTTGGTGTTGTTTTGATGACGAATTGATAATTTTCACAGTATGCATTTCAGCTATATTTTTCGAGTTATAATTTTCTCTGTAAATGTATCGTGGGATGGTTTTCTAGTGTTGATTTACATTAGTAGGAATCCCAAGATTCACAATTCCTATCACATTTCCCATCAGGTATGCGTGCCTAGGGCTAGTTTCCTGTCGAATGTGTGAGGCAAACCCAGTAGCAAGTGCGTGTGACTATCTTGCGGGGTGAGGATCAGTAAAGTTGCGAGCCCCTTTAAAGATGGTAATTGGGGCAGAGTGTGGAAGATCCCGGCAACTAATAATAGTGAGCAAGAAGGGCGGAGAGCCACACGCTATGAGAGGTCCGTGCTGTTGAGGACGTTGTGTGCAGAGGCAACAGAAGTGATACTCTGGCATACGGTCCACAAGTCTTTATTGTACTGCTGGGGATGATCCAACTCCTTTTTGCATCTTGATTCCTTTCGATGTTCACTCGTCATCGTATCCGAAAGACGTAAAAAGGACATAGCCTAACGAACGTTTAACGTTGCTCACGTACACTACGTAGTAGCTCTGCACTGCTTACAGTGACAGATCATGTTGGGCTGATGAAGTGTACAGGGCTTCAGATGTCCAAGTCCACATTTTAGGCCTATGCAATATGTGGTTTAGGCCTACCGTTTACTGTTGCATAACAGACTTTTCAGTTCAAGACTTGTTGGAAGAAAGAAAGAAGAAGAGGAAGGATACGATTTAGAGGAGTGAAGGTAAAAAGGAAAGAAGGCGCAATAACGAGGTTGGAGTTGTTACAAAGGAGGGTTAAACAATGCGAACACTACTACATAGCAGTAAAGCGGCAGCACACAAGCAAAGAACCCTCTCAGCATTGTTAAAAGACGCTACTCAATTAGTTAAAGGGCACAGTGGTACAAATAACGCATACGCCTAATAAACCAAAATGGAGTCTACTAATTGGGGAACTTAGTAGTTAAGTAATGAAATTCGGGAAAGGGTCGGGAGACACTTAACGTTACGTAATTACGTGTTCCCACATTTCCTTAACTGCCAAGCTTTATAGCGTCTCTTCCAACTCGTCTCTTCCTTCACTTTTTTCGACCGTCGATGTTGTGTCTTGCAAATAAAAGCAGCAGATCAACAGTCATAAAGCATTTAATTTTTATATTACTATTGGATTCTAAAGAGAGACGGCGGCATTCTAATCTTTTGTCCTCCTGTGGAAGGGGATGATACACTTTATCGACACCATTAAAGAAGAAACAGCGAGCTATTTGCTGTTCCAGTGCTTCCCCCAAGGTCAGCGTAGGTCGTTTCTTTTACAGTTGGTCAACCTTTACTCATTAACAGGTCAAATCTAAGCTGTACTGTGTTAATCCATTTCTAAACACGAGCCTAGCATTTTATTCCGCTAATGCCCTCACCTCCAATATACTGATATGTTTGTATTTTTGTGCAAGTTTCCCACATTCATTCGTTAGTGAAGTTTAAGAAGAGCTGGCATTTTTGCTGAAAATTGATAAAATTTCAGGTGCATCTGGCAGAGTTACACCATGCTATTGGTGTGATTATGTATGCTGACCCAAAAGATTTTGCTCCTCTTGGAAGAACAAAGGTGTTTCCTCAGACTGAATGGTTGCCAGGAACAGCATTGCACAGTGGGTCTTTGCTGTACAGCTTTTTTCCTGAAATAAACTGTGATCCAGCAGGTGAGTTGTTTGCCCAATTAAACAAAATTAAATTAAATCAAATTGTTTTCAGACCCAGTAGCTTCACAAAACTTTGATAACCTGGATATTGGCTCACCCTCATACCAATTTGTGTGCTGTTGTGCAACTATGCGAGAAAGTATGCTTGAAACTGTGGTTGGTTTTGCGCCAAAACCATGGGTGGACATGCAAGAGAACGTGGCCTAGTATTGTTGGCCACGATTGGTAAAAGCTTTGCAACCAAGAACTGGAATGGTTAATGAACTCGTGTGCTGATCGGTTGTCTGGTTTAGCCTTGGGGCCGACCGGAGCTTATAAAAAGTAGGAGTACGGTATTCTATTCTCATCGATTCTTGTGTTGAGAATGATCGTTTTGATGTAAACCCAAATTTGTCATGAGTATTTCGAAAGTTCGGGGAATTATTATGCACAATTTCAGAGCACAAATACCATACCAGTATTCTGCAAATTTTCGACAGACTGGCCACACGTTTGTGCTTATCAGGCACTACAATTGCTAAAACTTTTACCTAAGAAATCGGAATCACTTTTTGAACTTAGCGTTCTGATGTCGTAAAAGTTTTAGCAATCATAGTGCCTGATGAAGACAGACGTGTGGCTAGTCTGTTGAAAATTTGCAGAATACAGTACTGGTACGGTATTTGTGTTCTGATATTGTGAGTAATAATTCCCTGAATTTTCGAAATTTTAAAATGAACTTTCAGAGTATTAGGTTTAACTACTTCAAGTTAGGCTTCTACATTGAACACTCGTTATAACCCTTGGTTATGTAAATTAATTCCTTGGACTTAAAAATACAACATGGTAGTTAAAGTCTGTCGTAAGATTTGAACCCGCATTTCACTTAGCTAGGTATCGAGGACTCGAACCACTGTACTGTTCCTGCTTGCTTTACTTGTGATCACAGGATCCCATCACAAAACTTGTGGTGCGAATTAGGACTTTGGCTTTCTCACATTCTGTCAACCATTGCAACTTGTCAACACCATGTGCCTTTGGATTAAGGTGGGAGAAGGGAAAAGTATATTTAGTTTTAGGTCAGTTGTGGGATTCGAACCAGTATTCCCTTGTTTTGGAGACGAGAATTCTTATAGCTGGGCTGTTCACTTTGCATTGAGTTAGGGCCTCCCTCTTAAATCTTGTGGTACGAGGTGGAACTTAAGTTTTTTCATGTTCAGTGAGCTATAGCCACTTGCAGCACCTCGTGACTAGAATTAAATGACTCTTTCTCTTTCGCAGAATCCTCACTGTGTTACGACATTGGGATCCTTCCCTATGCCTACGGCGCGTTTTTACCTCGTTAACGCAGTCATTTATGTAAAAATTTGCGTCACTTCCGCCTCTATCCCACTTCCCCCTATCCTGTCCGCTTCCACTCAGTCTTTTGCTTGCCGCTGGCGTGTGCAGTCAGAAAATCTTGAGCTAAGATTGTTGAAATTACTAAGAGAAATTTGTTTCGAACGATAGTTTTCTCAGTTGAACTGGAGTGTGCCATCTTTCCAAGCAAAAAAAGCGTGGCTACGAGGCTACGCGGTTGGCGGCGAGTATTTCTATCGAGACTGGTTGGAGAGTATTAAGATAGCGGCCGGCATGGTGACGGCAGACTTTGCGAGAACGAAAAACGTTGCGGCCTGTTAGGACGGCCAAGTACGTCCGTACTTGGATATAATTGCTTCTTGAGAATGTTTCGGCAGTAGTGAAAGATGGATTGGCAGCGTCGTAGTGTTTATTTTTGGTTTGGGTAGCCGAATTTGGAGAGTAATGAGGAGATAGTGAAAGTGACGTGCGTTGGGAGTTCATATGTGAAACCCATTGTCGGAGTCAGTAACTGACCGAACCGAAAGGAACCGCGAGTGGCGGACTGTGGAAAAGGTAGTTTTTGGTGGTGATAAACGGTACGGATGGCTCAGTGTTATTTATTTATTTTTTTTTTTTTGGGCGATGCGGATTGCTGGGGCGTGCAGAGACATCGGCTATACCGCGAATGAGTAGGTAAATTTTGTTGTGTGTGCAGTTGGATTGTTTGAAAACAAAGCTAGAACAGAGCTTAAAAATAATGAGCACATGGCGTGATGGAGGTTTGAGGGGCCATCGTGCAGCCTGGACGGCGATAGGGGCGTCGCAGGCGGTGTTGGATATTGTAGACGGAGCTGGTCTGGAGTTGGGAAACACTCCACCGCTGAGGATGGTTTCGGCGAGGGCGCCATTGCTTGACGATGCGAAAGAGATTGCCCCGAAATTGAGCGAGATGTTAGCTCCAGGTGTAATTGAGAGGGTGAAAAACGGGAGTGGAAGGTTTGAGTACCCAATTTTTTCGGTGGCAAAGCCAAACGGATCGTTCAGGATAATTTTGCACATGAAAGGCTTGAATGAGTTTGTAGTGGTAAGAAAGTGCTACTTAGATACACTACCGAGGGTAGTAGAGCATTCACAGCCAGGGTGGTGGATGGCAACCATCGATCTATCTCAAGCGTATTATGCAGTGGCAATAAAGGGCCGTGCACGATGATTGTTAATGTTTTCCTAACAGGGTTGTCTATACCGCTTTTGTGTGCTGCTGTTTGGTTTGGCTTCGGCTCCGGCTACTTTTATGAAACTTAGTCAGTGGTGAGGCACTTCTTGCGCTGGGCCGGTGTGTTAATTTTCGTTTACCTGGATGATTTTGCAGTGATAGGTCCATCCGCAGCAGGTGTGCGGCGTGATGTGCGGAGAGTGTTGGAACCCTTGTGGAAGTTAGGCTTTTTCGTAAATTACGGAAAGAGTGTTCTGGTACCGTCGCAGGCTTTGCAACTTTTGGGTATGATGTTGAATCTAAAGTCGGCCCGTTTTGTGCTGCCACCTGAAAACAGGCTCGTATGGTGCGATTGGTTGCGGTACTGCAACGGAACCCGGTCACTGGTGTTAAGGAGCTTCAAAGGTTGTTGGGCCTGGCGGAACGTTTGTTGTGTGCCGTGGAGAGCGGCAAGTTGCACACACCTTGGTAGCAACACGACCTGGTAACCTGGTGTCTTGCGGGGGTGCATGGAGGAAGCCTCTCGCAAGGATCTTGCGAGGATTTGAACAGGTGGGCGAAGGCTCCGAGTCACACGGTGGTAGCAAAACCAGGGTCTCGGTAGAGGCCGCAGTAGTTGTGACAACGGACACTTCGGACATGGGCTGGGGGGCGGCCACAGGGGATACGCAGGCGCAGGGAAGGTGGCAGCCCAGGGAGGCTGCCATGCATATAAATGTGAGAGAATTATTGGCTATACTAAAAGCGCTAGACGTTTTTGGAGACCTGATCAGGGGACGGGTCGTACGAATCCTTTCGGATAATGTGGTGGCCGTGTCGTACGTGAATCATCAAGGGGGACGAATTCCCTGATGCTTAATGCCATGGTCCGTAGCCTAGAGCAGCGTAGAAGTCAGTTTGATAGTGTGGTACAGGCTGCATTTGTGCCAGGGAAGTTGAATGTGACAGCGGATGGTCTGTGTTTAAATTTCTGGGACAGATTTGTCTTCCGATTGTGTACTGCGGCTTTCCAGAAGATTTGTAGGTGGTTTGGGATGCCAGACGTGGACGTGTTCGCATCAGAGGCGACGGCCCAATTGCAGTGATTTGGGTCGTGGGGACGCTGCCCAGGGGCAGAGTTTGTGGATGCGTTTAGCGTGAACTGGGGCCCGTTCTTTCCGTCCCCCCCCCCCCCCCCCGTGTCCTTTAACTGGACGTTGCGTATACAAGCTCATCGTGGATAGGTAAAATGGGCAGTTCTGGTGACACCAGACTGGCAGTGTGCTGCCTTGTTCATATGGCTGTTGACCTGCGCCATAGAGGAACCGCAGGGCCCCTCCTCTGGGACCCGTACTTGACGCCAAGGTAGCGGATGAGTGGGGTCCCTGGGTGGTCTGGGGTGTAGGTACAGGATGATTGCCAAGTGGGACCAAGGTCACCACATCCATCTTCGAAGCGATTCCGAGGTGTGCACTGCTTCCTAATCTATCCCAGTCTTGTAACACAGTGAGGAGGATTCTGCAAAAGAGAAATGAAGATTCTCCCAGAGAACTTGTTCTTGTCAGGAGAATCTAAGTTCTCCGAGAAGAATCCGATGAAACTGTGTTACAAACAAGGGCCCGCCCGCCTCCCTGCACAGAATCTAACGTTCACAGCAAGAAAGGAGTGAGTGGACGCGGACAGGGTAGGGGGAAGTGGGATAGAGGCGGAAGTGACGTAAATTTTTGCATAAAAGACTGTTAGGTAAAATAGTGCCGTAGGCATAGGGAAGGATCCCAATCTTGTAACACAGTTAAAAATGTGCCGTAGGCATAGGGAAAGATCCCAATCTTGTAACAGTTTCGTCGTATTCTTCTCATAGAGCTTAGATTCTCCTGACAAGAACAAGTTCTCTGGGAGAATCTTCATTTTTCACCCTTTGAGGTGTACATCGAAGTTACTAACAGTACTACCACAGGATAGGTAAATTCAATTTCATTATGTCGTTTAAAGTTTGGTTGTTACGCTTTTGTGGGTGCTAGTAACTTTTGCTTCTACACGTCATGTTAAGCAGAATTATGAAGCAGTATTCTTTATTTTACCCAAAATGTAAGAAAAAATAGTGCCGAAAAATAAAAATAAATAAATATAAAATTCTGCCCGCCTGCACAGATTTCATAAGAAAAAAGCCTGAGAACCAAGTGGCCTAAGTCTTTCTGTTTTAGTGATAATTTAATGAAAAACGCCCAAGCAAAATAATTTTTTCGTTCAATTTCTCAATGCCTAAGACATGCCTAAGTCAGCTCGTTGCGAAACACCATGTTTTCCCGCCACGTTGCTTATCGATTATTACAGTCTCGTTGGCTTAACTCTACCTTTCCTCTATTCGTTGTGAAAATAATTCATTAAATGTTCATATAACACTACATTTTTTCAGTGAATATTTACTATGATGCTTCATTTTTAACTAGAATTTATCAGCGACGAACCAATATTGTGGCTCTTCATAACAAATCATTAGAACAATTCAAAGAAAACTATCATCTACATCGTTCTTCAACTTCTACTTTCACAGTTGGTGTATATAACTCACTGAAACATGGGGTTCTCTTAACCTTTCTCACATGGTGGGTAACAGATATTATAGCAGAGGTGAGTGATTTAACAAGCACAAAAATGGATTGGCTTTAGCAAGAAGGATATAAGAAAACTATCGAAGTTGACTTAATGATTCTGTTATATTCTAACTACGATACACAGATATATTCTAACTACGATACACAGATGGTCAGATCAATAGATAGTTCAAACATTCATTACATTACTTAACTGAACTAACTGTTTGGTTTTTGGATGGTTGAGTGTTTTCTGTAACCTGTGCTGCGAGGCCAGCGGCCCAAGATTCTCAAGCCAGCAACACAAATACTGTATAAAAAAAAAAAAAAGAACCAAAATTTAGACCTAATTTATTTCAGAAAAGCCATTCTCATTTACGTACGGAGGAAAATTACGCACGATCTCAGAAAGACAAGAATGTTTACTACTATTGGGGAATTTTTGATAGTCAATTCTGCTGTCGATGGGAAAAACCTAGCCGACTATCTTGGGGGTATTTTTCCTCCGTAAGTAAATGCCTGCTATGTTCCAGAGTATGCATCTTGACATTTTTAAAAAGCCATTGTGCTGCTCTGACATAAGCTGCCATATATCTGGCAACTTTTTTTTAATTTTATGTCACTTCCGATCATCACTTCCTGTAATACGTGTCATTCAAAACTTTTTTTTAATAGCTGAACAATTTTGGCGAAAGCAACAAATCACTATTTCGTCAATTTCCCAAATTCTAGATATTTCTAATATATGTGACGTGGCAATTACGTCACATGGCTGGAACTGAAACCACCCCTTTCCTAAGCTGAATAACATTATAATAGACTGCTACATTGCTGATTTGTAATGGTGTTTGCTAGTTATTAGTCAGTGCAAACAAACTCACGTCTTTGAGCACGTATTCAAATCTCCCTCTACTCTAGTAGTATGAGCAAGGGCTGTGTGGTTCACACTGAAAAGGCCGTGGGCTGCTGGGAGTTCAGGTTAATCCATAACACTTAATGTCTAGATTGATCTTCATTTAGTAGAACTTTTATTTTGTAGCGAAAATTAATTTTAATTTAGTCCTCTCTTTTGTTTACAGATAATGACGGCTGTTCGCCTCACATTCCTGTTCAATCTATAAGTTACAATGATGCAGAAACATTGTTAAGGTTTGTAGGCCTATTGAGATTTTAACAAATTCTGAAAATTTCCTAGACAGATGTTGTGAAAATGTTAAAACTGGTATTGGATTAGTCTAGCACTAAAGCAACTCTATCCAGGATCTGTGCAGAAAAAGCATTTTTTGTTGTTGCACATTCGTGTTGCAGGTGAATGATGGTGGCTTTGAATTTTTTGACCAAGTTTCAATTTTAATTTAATTATGAAATACCAAACATTAAGACTCCACCGCACCAATACCAACTTTACCGACCCACAGTTAAAACATAGCTAGGGAGTTACTTAGTGATCTCCCGAGCAAAACGCCGCTACCCACATGTCGTAATCTTGAACGGCTCCAGAGTTTTCGGTATTTCAGCAAAAATTTCCGACACCTACCCAATACTGATACCGCAGATATTGGCAACCGATTTCATCCAGTATCTGTATCAGTGCAGCCCTACCAAACATTCAGTAATGAA
>JAHWFP010185260.1:0-53188 GCA_023313725.1 Lithobius niger | reverse complement strand
TGAAAGAAATAAGCTGTTTGAAAGACATCGCCTGGACACAGACAGACGGTGAGTTTATAACCGGATTGAACGAAATAGTCTGGAAACAGACAAACAACGGGTTTGTAAGTAGTTTGACAGAAATACGCGCTTTGAAAGACACCACCTAGACAGAGACAGAGAGTTTGTAACCAGTTTGAAAAAAAAAAAGCCTGGACACAGACAAACAGAGAGCTTGTAAGTGGTTTGAAAGAAATAAGCCTTTTGTAAGAAATAACAGGAATATAAACTAAGACCCGTCGTAGCGTCTTTGCAGTTTCATTTCTCTTCCATTAACAGGTTTATCTTTTCTGGTTTGCTTCTATTTTTTGAGTAACTTATCTTTACCTCGTTCTGATTTTCCCGACTCAAAATGTTTACTGCCTATAGAATAAAATCTGATAAATCACAATAGAAAACGTATGTTTTGACACACGCAACTTTGCAATCGTTTTTGTAACAAGGTTTTTTCCTCCATTTTGATCGTTTTCGTCAATCTCTTTGCGTCGCTCGGAATGACGCTAATCTTAATTTACGAGCAGTATTAAAATGGCGTCAGTACTGGCACAGCTTTGCGAGCGTGATTTATGCAGGGTTATTACGTGATAAATTACGCCGTAACCAGACGCGAGCGCCTCGTGAAGCCGTAACAAGTTCATAAAATAATAACGAATTCAGGGGAACGACGTTCAGTTCCTACTAAAACCTTAAAAACAGATTGGCTCAACAGCAGTATGTTAAAGCTAACGCTATAAAAGCGGAAGTTAAATCCGCATAATGTGTGTAGATAACAACCCGATTTTTTTTCGCTGCAGTTGTCTAAAGGGGTTTGCCTCAAAACCGACATTTATTTATGTATTTCAATTTTTTTTTTCAGAGAAAATACGGTTTTCCAAAAAAAAAATAAAGGAACAACTGAAGCGTTAAAAAATTTGAACGAAAAATTCTGACAGTACTAAATAACGGAAAATTTGTTTGAGTCATTTATATGGATCTCCAAAAAGCACTTTGATACTGTCGACAGAAATATGCCACTAGCAAAGCTACAAAATTACGGTATTAGAGGGCAAATGTATGAAATCTTAAATAGTTAATCTAACAAACAGAAACGGAGTTACTAAAATTAGCGATACAGACAGTGACAGTATGCAAATAAACAACGGAATACCGCAAGGCTCAATCTTGGTACCGATGTTATTTTTATTATACATGAATGATATCTTCTTCTTACATTATAAACCAAAGTCTCATAGCAGAAACGAAGCAACAGCAACGACGACCCCCGGAAGGGGAACAATGAAAACGTGCGAGTGTGTCAATTCTTTGGCTTGAAGTTCAAACTAGGAGGTTGTTGCACTGAAAAGAAGTTGAAATTGGCACATTGTTACCTCGACTAACATTTTTCTCTGCGCGGTCATCGCAAAGGCATGTCTTAAATGACGTCATGGACGAAGGACAGTTATTTTTCGCACGATAATGGGAGTGGGGAAGGGCCTGAACGGGGAATGCCCGTTGGTGGGGCAGTGCTTATGTTACAGCCACTATTTGATTACGATATTGCTTTGCGGAGGGAGAGGATTGACGGAAAGGGGGAGTGTTACACAAAGAAAAATTGACTGTTGCAGTGAACGATCAGGCAGCACCGAGCAAATACTGGGAAACAACCACGGGTCAAACAAATCCCCGGGCGAAGCCGGGTACGATGCTAGTTGATAATAATCTTAAAACTTAATACTTTTTGCAGATGATATTTGTTTGTATGCTTTTGACTTAAAGCAATACACAAAGTGATAGGATGCAAGTAAATGTGGTAATATGGGTGGTTCAACCTAGTCAAAGCTACGGTGCCAGGAGGCGAGTGGGACAATTTTGCTAGGTAATTCCACACGGAAATTCCTAGGATGTGTTATACGTTACAACCCGAACGAGCACGAGGCATAACAGGGGGGCCTTCCCACAAAATTCTGACGTAGCTCAATTACTACTAAATGAAGAGTATGAAATTTAAGGTAATGTGATACTGGGAAGTGGGGGAGGGGCATTAACTGAACAAGATTGAGGACCTTAATAATTCTTGTCATTCCACTTCTGTATTAAATATGCGTGATACTACGGGAATAAATTAGAAACTTGTAGGAAACACAGACCCATTACCAATGCGATAAAAAAAATGAACGAACAGAAAAAAAATCAACCAAGAATTTATGAAGTGACACTGTAAAACGGTGTTGCAAATCCCGAATGGCATCCCATCCCAACACTTCAGCATGCAGGGAAGCATCGTACACCAATCAGGGGTTGCAAACATCCTTTTTTCGTGACACGTAGCACCTAGAATTCGATTCCTATTTTTCTACTAGTTTAGCCTTGCTTTCTGTAAGTTGTGCTACTAGCACAAATTTTATGTGGTTTTGTTGTTTTTACTAGCATCACATAATTTATGCTCATTCATGTGTGCTAATCATGTGTGTGTACTTTTTAAGATTTTTTCCAAACAGTTCGTCTTTTTATCGTAATCGAAACTGAAACTGAACTCCAAACAAATCCAACGCCGCAGATTTTGTTCTTGCCGCTAGTAGCGCTGGTCACGAACTAGCATGACGATGTATTACAGTTTCATGTTACCGTGGTCAGGATAGGCTAAAAACTTCAGCAGCACCCAAGACCCAGTACGGTATCAACTTAGAGCAATATACTCACTTTGTTTGGGAGGACCATTTTCCCACCGACTCCATTCTGCAAGCACGATTACACGCACGATTTAGTGATGTCATCATTAAGTAGGGTAGCTCGGGCTACAAATGGGTAGAAACGCGTGTTGTTACTACAGTGGCTCATTAGAACACTGGAATACACAACGTCTTTATTTTTCTACACGAACAAAACTTTCATGGAACCGGAACTTCGGCCTTCCAACACCGGATAAGATAGACGACAACAGAACCCGTGCTATTTTGTGTGTATAGAAAAAAAGTTGTTATGTTTCCCAATAAGCCATCATATGTTACGATCACGTAGCTTAAAATGGCCAGCAAACAACACGCTGATTTATAACTTCATGAGAATTTCGTGAATGTATTTCGTGAAAGTATTAGCTAACATTCATTATATGCGATGCATAAAAACACTGAGAATTGTTGTGGCAGTTTATAGCGCAATGTCTATTTGCCGGCATCTTTGAAGTCCACTGTATGCCTGCTTAAAATGTGGTTACCGACACCATGTTGTCTGTGCTTCTGCGGTCCTTGATCAAACAGTGAGCACTATTTGCGCTAGTAACCCTTCTACCCCCTGGTAGTTATAAGTGTTTACCGTCCGTAGTTCATTTTCTGGATATATATGGGCTCACATGATTTATATGTAATTCCGAGCTGAATAACTCTAGGTGTCATCGAAGAGTTTGTAGGTTACGGAGGAAGAAAGCTAGAATTTCTAACTAATTTGACCGAAAACGATCCCTACGGTAGGGATCTCTTGCTGTCTGAATGGGTAGGATTAGATAAGTTCCAAATTAGGGATTGCCGGGGGCGTCGGACGAAACTCTAACTAGAAAATCGTCTTAAGTGGATAATTGTATAATACTGCCTAAATAAAAAATCTGGAAAATCATCTAAACGGAATATCGTATAATAGAAAATCAACTAAACGGAATAGCGTATAATGGAAAAATCATATAACGGGAATACGTCTAACTGGATAATAATATAACTGCAGTTTCTGATGTTTTATATATATAGCCGCAGCGAGCGTGGCAGCACAAGCGAGGCAGAGGTATTAGACGATTTTCAATTAAACGAATTTTCTGTTAGACGATTTTCCATTGTACGAATTTCGTGTTAAACGATTTTCCGTTATGCTGTTGTACTATACACGTTCTTCCAATTATGCGATTTTCCAGTGAGACGATTACCCCTCGCCCTGTAGATAACCCCATAGTTAGTACTCCACATGGTTGACTACAATCCTTTTGCGTTGTTGGGTCGTGAATATAAATTTGACTTGTGGTTCAATATTGAATTGAATCTGTGTGACGTATGAACTCCTTAAGAGTAAGTCTTGCATTGTCTTATTGTGATGTTGTTGATCATCTTGGTGCGTCGATCCAAGGTGATTATTCAGAAGGGGACTGTTGCATCATAAGTTTGGAATTTCCAATAGTTGATCAAAATTTGCTTTTCCAGTAAAAGGACGCAACACCAAGGAGAAGGGGGGGGGGGGGGATCAAGTGTTACATCGTTGAAAGAACTAAAAATGCGGAGAAAGAACAACTCTGCAAACCATATTGTGTCCAGTGCTCGCATGGCAGCACAAAATGTTGTACATTCTATCTGGAGCGTCGTTTCCACCATTCCATCTTGCTGGTCCCTATTAGTACACGAAAATGGGCCTCAGAATTTACATTCCATCAACGGGGGGAAGGGGGAGGGGGATTCTTTTTGGCAACGACGATTCCCAAAGTCACACTTCCCTCCACCAAATGGACAAAAAGATGGTGCAGTAGGGGTCAGCTTTGAGTATACATAAACGTGAATCACGAGTTCTCGTCACCTACACGCATTGAGAACCACTATGGTACACAATTCGTCTGGATGCCATGCTGATATACAGTCAGTGTATTACCAGTCCACAGACAGAGTTTACTTCTATTGCCCTTCGAAACATAAGTAAAATTAAAACAACGAAAAAGGGCCCCTCTCTCGCGTCCCGAAGAACCAATCGACATAACCTTCAACAGAAGAGAAATAAATACAGTCCACAAGCTTGGCGTCAATCAAAAAGACCCTCTCTCGACTCCTCTCCTGATCTATATGCTCCCCCCTGTTACCTACCACACGAGTGTCTCTTCCCCCACACCGATCGAACGAGTGCATTAGCAGTCTCCATCCGCCATCTTGTCTAAGTAAGGGTGTGGTATGGGTGAGGGATTCTTTATAACAGCCGAACGCACTATAGTGCTGGCTGGGGGTTATAAAAAAACAGAAGGGGCTTTAGGTAAACGACGTAGGGGGAAGCGGAAGTGGGTCGTTTATTCATTTCCGGTGCTAGCAAGATGGGGCTTACTCTCCACTACGTCTTCCGTCTTGTTTTTTTATTGCTCGCCTGGGGAAATTGTGATAAAGGAAACCTTTGTAGTATAATACTGTAGGCGTGCAAATCGTTATGGGGAAGACCCTGATGTTTATACCTCTTAGCATTCTGCACTTTTAGTAACCATGGTGCAACAAATGTTTCAGTCAAAGAAGTACAGAGATGCATGGCAGTACAAGTTGTTGTAATGAATCAGTTTAAGATTAAGGGTGATGCCAGCTTCCGCAATTCAAGACAGTGGCCGTACATTAGGGAGCTTCTAGACAGTTTCAAAATGCAACTAGTCGTTCACGTAACGCACCCAACTGGAGTCGTCCTGAGCTTCTTATTGACGAATTATTGAGGCGTAAGCTAGCCTACCTGGAGTTGTTGCCCAGAATTCGGTCCTCATGTTGCTAACATTCTGCAGCCTTGCATAATAATTGGCTGGAAGTTATTGCCTTTGTTGGAATCGCTCGCTCAACAGCTTGATGAGTTTAAGAACGTGCTCACTTTTATAGTCAATGGAAATACGCCGTATGATTTTATTAAACCAAGGTGGTGAGAGTGCCAGCACTCATAAAGACTGCAATATTTCAGCATCAAGCACAATGGCGTTTTCAAGCAAGAATTTCAGCAATAACTCCGCCATTAAAGACGCACAACGAATTCAAAATTCTATTAGTTTGTGGAGATGAAAGGCTTACATTAAAAGCTGTTCCTGCTGGACAACAGAGAGGGCCCCACAATTTCATAAAATGCATTTTATGAAATTCTAGGGGCCATCTCTGTTTACCAGGAACAGCTTTTAACGTAAACACACAACGAACTTGAAACACACGCCTGCAGCGACCACCGGTCTTCTGTACACTTCCGTCACTTTCGGACCACTTCCGCCTCGATTTTTTAAAATTCATTTAAACTAATTTTTGGTTGCTTAATCTAATGGTTAAAATGGTTTGTCTTTATTTGATACCGTTCCATAGACGATGGATGGGCTGACTTGTCGGCCACTACCGCTTCATTCTTTAGTTTTTTAAGCCTCAATTCCCCCCCCCCCCCTCTTTAGTTTTTTTTTCCCCTTTTTAACCAATTTTTGGACGCTGAACCTAATGGTGAAAACCGTTTGCCTCTGTCTGGGACCGTTCGGGGGTTGAAAAAGTCGACGGATGGACGGACAAAGTTGTTGGCATGATCTTCCCAGTCCTTTCGGCTGCACAGAAGACTAAAACCTAACTGATAAAACAATTTTGTGCTTGGTATTGTGCTTGAAACTTGAAACTTGAAACTTGAAACTAAGAGATTCATTCCACGGGTCTACTTATATTTCTATGCATTTTGTTGATTTTCTTTTTGAGGATAGAAAAATTTGTTCAGTGTAAATCACATGACGTGATCAACATATTTCTTAGCTAAAACGGTCAAACGTAATGCCTCTCTCCTCACAATAACAGCCACTCAGAATTGGCTGATTTTAGATTAAATGTCTCACGAGAAGGGCTGTTGCCTCATATTGGAACAAAACCGGCAGCAATAAGACCTTCAATAGGGGGAAGAGGAGAAAAGGACATTATAATGAAAAACTTGCTGTAATGAAACGACTTCAATACGGAGACAAAAGCAGCAGGGAGTTTTATAGGAAATATCTCTCGTTTCCGTCTTTTGTGTCTCTCCCTTTCCATCTTTTATTGATTGCCAAGATGCAAATAACGACCTCTTTTTAGTGCTACCCATCCTTGCTTACTGGCTCGAAAGTAACGAGGATTTGAATCGGGAGGGAAAAAGAACCATCAACCTCTACTCCCCCTTTTCAAGTCTGGGTCGGTTTTTCAACCCAAAACTACCACATCTCCCACTTCACAGACAGTTACGTCTTTACGTCATTTCTGCCTGATTAAAGTTATCTTTGGGGCATGCACAAGATTTCACACTTTCCTTTACTGAACTCTAATGTCAGGTTGAGAAACGTGAAAATGTAGAATGCAATATCAACGACGCAGTTCAGCAATACGCCATTTGTAAGATTATGAATATATACACAACTTTTGCTGAGATTCCATCACAGTGACCACTATTTAAACACATGATTTATAATCAGTCTCGTTTTGAAATTGATAAGTTTTTTTTTCATTATTTGTGTTACGCGGGAAAACAATATTTTTGCAACTAATGAAAACTGCAGTGGACCACCAAGGATAAGTTACTGGTCTAAATTCAGTATCTGCAATATTGACTTTTTGGCCGTATATGCAACCCAAGTAAAATTGACTATATCGCACTAATTTCATTTAATTCCGCATCATCATTCAGTTTATTAAATTGCATACGTTAATGATTCAGTATTGCATTACATAACGTGTTTTAGGAAAATGGGTTGTGATGAACGAGTTGTCATTTTAGCCTCTGAAGTGTGGAACAATCCAAACCCTTAAAAACTTCGTACTTGTTCAGGCACCGTAGTGTATGCTTTGAGCTTCTTTGCTGCAAGTTTAAACCCATAAAAGGTTTTCCACAACGTTGTTTTTTCATTGTGTTTTTTATTTTCTTTTTCTTTCCAATACAAATGAAACTGTCATCGTCATATTAATTTAAAACCATTTCACCCTACTAAGCTACATCGTCCTCTATGGGACGTAAGTGCCCGCTATATTCATTCCAATTCTAAGTAAGAGTACATTGTCCTCAGCTATAAGTCTTCAGCTGTGTCATTTTCATTAAGACTGCCTACAGTATTTACTTAGATTTATAGCCTTCAGCCGCATACTTTTCTTACAGAGTCCTTTGGCCATAGGTTTTTCAATCTTTAGCTGCATCATTTTTCCTAAATTCCTTTTTCTTTAGCTCAGTACTGGTGAAATCAGCGATGATCTATTGAACTGGGAATTTTTTACTATTTTGCAAATAACCTTAGAGTTAGAACGTCCGTTGCCTCAAATCTTTCCTTCCTTCTTTTAAAGCTCGTTTTAAAGTCAGTGATAACCTAATTGAAGTTTTGTTACTAACTTAATGCAATGAACCGTAAAGCACAGGGTGTGATTGTAGGAAATAAAGCCGCGTACAGTGCACAAATAAAAAACACAACGACGTTTCAGAAGAGTTCACCTTCCGTCATCAGGTTTCCAAAATATACTAAATATACATCGTAAAAAAACCAAGTCATTCAATCCACAAATGGCAACAAAATCACATACTAATTAAAACATATTAAAACTGTAATAAAACAATAGACCTCACACATCCATCTCCACTCAAAAGTGGCCAAAATAGAAGGCGGAAAAGTGAACCCAGCTTTTTCCTTTGCACGTAAGAGGAAAGATCTACTTTTGGCACAAAGTGCAGTCACGTGGTTAGCATATTAGTTCAAAAATGTTCAAATTTTATTTGCAGAATAAAATACTCATGCAAGATTGAATTTGGAATCACTTGTCATTCTCACCCATAATCCCCCAGTGCATAATCATCTCATTCCTGAAGGAAAATATTTCCCTATTATCAATATATTTCAACATAATAACTTAGCCAGTGTTAAAGAGACATGATAAATGTCTTCCGCAACAAACACATGCAAACGGTGCATCAAACTCCACCCGAGCATAGCACGTGCTTCAGTCATTTACTGATATTTTCTACAATGCATAAATAAACAATCCTTCGTTCTGGGAACTGCAATGACGACCAGTGTATTTGTGTATTTATTTTCTTTCTATAGTTTCATTTTCTTTCATTTTTCTGCAGGATTGGTAGCAACCAATCCTGTAGAAAATGAAGGAGTAAGCCCCAGACTCTAACATCATAGGAATTGTAATAACAATTGATATGATGTCCGAGTCTGAGGCTAGTTCCATATTTCATTGCTGGATTTTCGGATTTCCACGGGTATTGTCGCGTTTGTGTGATTCGGTTGGGGGTTTATTGGCACTCTTGAAAAGCATTACGGGGAAATCCAGCAAGATTCCGTGTTGTACCAAATAAGATAAGTGAAAAACCGCTAACCCTTCGCTTTCTTCTCACGAAATGCCACGTGCCAGTTCTTGACAAGAAAAGAAAGGGCTGTAACATTTTATTCTCTTCACGTCCGAGATGGGGACCGCCTGGTGCAATCTTCTTTTTGTCGATCGTCAGGGATTCAGCCTCTGATGCCATTGGATGCTTTTTGACAGCAGTCAACAACGTCATAAAATCTTGCAGGAGTGACATCTTTTGGCATTTCTTAACATCTATGTGACTAAATTACAACAAGTATAGCTTGCATGATGTTGCAAGTAAACCATGTACATATCAATGTCGATAATGAGCGCCTGACATTATCCTTTTAAATATTTCGCAGGGTTTAAAAGAGTTCCTACCAGTTTGGGCGTTTGGGTCCCTACTTCCAATGGAAAGAAGGTAGAATGGATATCAGCAGGCTGAGGCGGACGTCAACTTAAAAGTGAGTGTTCTTAACACAATGACGCAACGGTCGATTTTCATTATTGTATGGATTCGTTGGATGCTGAACCATGGGTGTGTTACGGTATTGGCTGATGTTGTTAGGATGACGCTCGGAGACGGGGGAGTGAGACTTAGTGGCGCATCGACAGCTTGGTCAAGGGTCAACGCTGAAGTGGGAATGTACGTAAGCATAAACATAATCGTAGACGCTTATGTGGGTAGACTTCAACTATCTGTCTCATGTCAGTAAGCTAAACAAAACAAAACGAAATACTAAAAAACTATTAAACCTCCTTGAATGCCACGGCGCACTTGATAGTTTTAATCGGATAAAAAAAAATCTGGTTTTGTGAAGGTTTCTAGGAAATCCTAGAACAGCGAGCAAACGATACCCGAGTGATTAGAGGATTGGTTTTCCGGTTAACACAATTGAAGCTCTAATCTCGCAACTAGCTAAAAGATATGGCAAAACTTTACTGATGGATCCTGGACTTCAAAGCCCTCACGTGGGTTGGCGTTACATTTAAAGTAAAGCTAAACCCTCCCAACTTAAATTTCAGTATCGTTAATTAAGACACTTAAAAAACATGTGAGAGGTACGAAACCACTCAGGCATTATAGTTATTACATAGTAATGTGTCTAAGTCTTCATTATAGTAGACGAATTCTTCGTTCGTGCAGTCAACACATCCAAGTCTCGTTCGTGTGACGACACACTTCATCACCCCTTGGCGCATGCGCCCAACACATTCAGGCAAGATAGCGCTCGGCTCTCACATTCCTCACTGCAGCTCGTGAAGAACGGCAGCACAGATTCTTTTGAAATGAAGCGCACGCCCCCTAAAGTAGTTCTCCCTCCCCACGAGCAACAAGTGGACACTGTCCAATCGCTTATCTGCCCAGCATTTCGTTTTGAGTGGATTACCGCGTAGCTGACGAACTTTCACGAGTCTTTGTAGCGGTAATATTCACGGTAGCTACTTTCTTGAATACTTTAATTTAATTTATCACGCAGAGATTGAGTTTTGGTTCGCGCTGTTATGGTTAGAGTGGTTTGGTCTCGCAGCCGCCATGTTAGAAGCACAAGCCGGCGCGCACTCGCTAGTGTGCTGCGATGAAGTCATTCCTCCAAGGTCCAAGGTGACGTCAGTACCATGCACGGGTGCACGGGTAGCTGCGAGCACTGGGGCGTCAGATTCGATAGGCGTCCTGGTCCCAATGTACATCTCTGGCTTCGTACAGACCCGGGTTCGATCCTGGCGATGGGAAGTGTATATGTACGGGTTTTTCTCCGGTTGTTTCCCGCCCGTTGCACGAAGGTTTCCTCCGGGTACTCCGGTTTCCTCCCTCATGCGGCAAAAAACAACTGTAATAATGGTGGTACTTCTTCCACTTAACATCTGCCGCCGGGGAATTTGGGTGGGTGGATGCCTCGAGCATCGTCTCTATATATTATTATTATGCGAGGAAATCGCGTTCGCTGTCTCGCGCCGTGGAAACATCAAACTTAGATTCTAAATACACTATTGCGTAATTAATACGAATGTTGGAAACTTCACGCAACTTGCATCTTGTTTTTTTTTGTACTTAACTAACGATAGTGAAATTTAAGATGGAATGGTTTAGCTTTCCTTTAAGGTGGTGCAAAACGCATCCCGTTTAACCAATAACATGGTCCTTGGTCCTTTTCGCCAATAACCATGATTTAACCAAGCACACACATTCTCATTTGGGATCCTTCGGCTACTTATGAAAGAAAAAAAATTGAATATATATCCGAGAGTTGAAGCATGGCGCTTTACGCAAGCTCGTAGAATGGCCACTACGTAGAATGGGATAAAACTCGGTCGTGTGGGTAATTTAAGAGACTTAGAATTTCTTGAAAACGTCGATTGACCTCTGCCTGACATACTCTTTTGCTGCATGGCTGGGTTGACCTTAATATATGACAGTTTTTTTCCCCTATTGGGAGCGAAGCAAAACTTAAGGCCATCCTCTGAAATTGTTGTGAAGCGTTGAAATTGGGCTTAGGAAAATACTTTTTTTAAATCGTGTGGTGAGTAATTGGAATTCACTCCCAGTCTGAAACTGTCATGGCCACTTCCCTAAGTTTATTTAAAAAAACTCGCATTTTAAGTACTGATGGTGTCGAAAAGGAAAGTACTTTAGGTTCAAAAATTAGAGCAACGGTGTTTCTAACAATGTCTGAGCCGAGTGTGCAGTTTGTATCAAACTGGACTCGTGGGATCAGCTTGAAAATTTAATTCCGTTCAAAATGCGGTATCTACGCCAATTTTAAACCGATTTTGACATTCAAATGTATTAAATTTATCGACTCTATCAGAGCTTTCCAATGGTGAGGACTGAAAATTATTAGCATAATGCCGCTTTTATGTTATTTATTTTTTAAACTGGAAAACCTGACATAAAAATCTAACCAGGAGCCGTGTTAGAAACAAAAAACTAACTTTAAGTGACACTAACAAATATGGGAAAATAAATAACAGACGTAAATATAAATTTCAAACGACTCTGCCTGCAATAGGCCCAAATTCTGTTTTCTAGTACTAATGTGTGAAGTTTAGTAGAGCAGTAACAACAACCCGTCATTCGCTGTGCAGAGTTCACATCTGTCGTTGAGCTATAGCTGCAAGGGGCACTGAATTATGCGGAAGTAAATACGTTAGCATAGCCAATGCTGCGAGAGCGCATTTCTTACCTTGGCGAAAGAGCTTGGCGATTGATATCACGACTTCATACGGCCGAAAAACTTGGTGGGAATCCTTAAGAAGTTTTGTTTTGGGGTAGATCTTAATGACCAAAAGTTTATTAGTTAAAAAATGTTATTGTTTAATTTACTGAATTTCATACATTCCTATTTTGAAACTTATCTTGTGTTGGCAAGTTACAAAATAAACAGTGAGTCACTGCTCCACACCAAACATCAACACCATAAAATTCCCCCCAATTTCCGATGTGTTATGAAAACAGAAAACCAGCAGGGGTGCACACTCTTTCGGCGTCAAGAGCAGGCTTACATTCGGAATACAGCATGAATCATCAGCAACAACAGACGCCGTTTTTATCGACATTCACTCCTAAAACATTACGTTCTAGCAGCATCCATTAAGCGGTTGTTACTAAATAAAGTGAGCCATCCTTTTCAAAGAGGTTAAACATTTTTTCACTGCTGTTTAGCATTCGAGTGTTAATTTCAAAGAAGATTACTGCCATAAGCAGGGGACACTATAAGAGGGGTAGAGAATTTTTGGCTGCCCTCCCTGGCCGCCGTCTCCACCCATCATATCAAAGTCAAGCTTATAAACGAAAAAAAAAAATTCTGGTTACTGATTTTAAAAAATACGTTAGTTTCTTACACAGCGACAGGAAGTGCTTGCAGTCACATCAATAGGGCCTATAGTTGTATACTGTGAGAGTTCAGTTCAGTTGAATATAAAAATATTCCCAGAAAATGAGGTACGAAACGGTTAAGAACGTTGGGCGTGAAAGAAAGCATGGCACAAGCGTTATTTAAATTATTTGGGGGGGGGGGGGGGGAGGTAGAATGTCTTGGTTCGCCTCCCTGGCTAAAATTGCTGCCCCACTGCCGCCTCCCCATTAAAGTGATTCTAGCATCCTCCTTGGCCCTAAGGTATTTTCAGCGTACAATTAAATCTTTATTACATACACTAAGAGTTAAGAAGAACTATGGCGTATATACCTTTGAAGAATAAGAATAACGCAAAAAAAAAAAGGCTGTGAACTAGGAGTAAAGGAAACGTAATACGCAACAGTGAACAATCCAGCACTAAAAATAGCCAGGGTAAGTTTTTATGGACTTAGGCCCCATTTATAAAATTGACTTTGACGCGTACGCGTGACGCTCGGCGCGTACGCCAGTTCATGAGCAAAGCAGTGCGCGTGAACAGTCTACTTGGCCCGCTCGTGACATCGTCAGGCTCAGGCAAACGCTCTTTCATTTCCAAATCAAACGCTCGAGCAGGCGCGTAAGCTTGCTAATGCTGACCGCTACTCTGATCCAGCTATGCAGTTTCACAACTTCCCCCTTCTACAACGGCAAAATTCGATGCCATTCGGCTCAAGGTCACTGTAATTAAGGTATTTGACAGTTTATTTTGAGCATTCAATCTTTTAGCACATCACGTTTTCCTTTCTTGTGGCGCCAATAGAATCCATTGATGCCGCCATTTTCCTATCCCAGCATGCAACAACTAAGGCCCCATTTATAATATGGATTTCGACGCGTACGCGTGACGCTCGGCGCGTGAAGCACGAGTTTTTCCCATGGTCAACGCTTAAGCGCGAGCATTTATAAATGTAGAGCAGGTGGGCCAACGCGCGCGTTTTGCTATTTTCAAGCGTCACGCGAATATCTACTGGACTTTGATCGGTGAGCGCCAAGCGACGCTCGCACGCTTAGTTGTTGCATGCTGGGATAGGAAAATGGCGGCATCAACGGATTCTATCGGCGCCACAAGAAAGGAAAACGTGGTGTGCTAAAAGATTGAATGCTCAAAATAAACGGTCAAATATCTTAATTACAGTGACCTTGAGCCGAATGGCATCGAATTTTGCCGTTGTAGAAGGGAGAAGTTGTGAAACTGCATAGCTGGATCAGAGTAGCGGTCAGCATTAGCAAGCTCACGCGCCTGCTCGAGCGTTTGATTTGGAAATGAAAGAGCGTTTGCCTGAGCCTGACGATGTCACGAGCGGGCCAAGTAGACTGTTCACGCGCACTGCTTTGCTCATGAACTGGCGTACGCGCCGAGCGTCGAGCGTCACGCGTACGCGTCGAAATCAATATTATAAATGGGGCCTAAGCGTGCGAGCGTCACTTGGCGCTCACCGATCAAAGTCCAGTAGATATTCGCGCGACGCTTGAAAATAGCAAAACGGGCGCGTTGGCCCACCTGCTCTACATTTATAAATGCTCGCGCTTAAGCGTTGACCATGGGAAAAACTTGAGCTTCACGCGTCGAGCGTCACGCGTACGCGTCGAAATCCATATTATAAATGGGGCCTTACATTGGAACGCGAATGGTGGCGCATGAGCCTAACGGACGAATGTAGACTCGCGCAGCAGATACGACGGAAAAAGCGTGCCATCAATTCAACATCGTGCTTTTCTTTAACTGTCATAATGTAATATTGTTTGCGAAACTGGAATAAAACTGCATTCATTTGATTTCTGGCCGTGTGACAAACTGTACCTTCCTAAAGCACCGAACAGAGCGTACAGAACGCACCACTGTTAGAGACAGTTTGGCTCCAAACTTGACGTCGCGCGTGCGCAGTGATGTTACATCAGGCGTTCAGTACCTTCCTAAACTACAATACAGCTCAACAAGCTCAGCTGGGAATTCGATATGTCATACCTTCATCGCGACCAGACCTGGCTTTGCCCAGGATTGGCTAGATATGGCCAGGCGAGAGCAATGCCAAATTGCGAACCATCTCCGAGAGGTGGTTTGCTGGGGTGGAGGTTTGAGCATGCGTGAGCTAACAGTTTTGACGAAACAGATTCATCGCTGACGATGTTGAGGTCAATCAAGCCGCATCAACACGGATATTAGCAGGGAATGAGCCAAACTGTCACCAACAGTGGTGCGTCTGGTTCGCTCTGTTTGGTCGTTTAGGAAGGTGCCGTCAGTCTACATAATATGTGACTAAAGGTCCAGGGTTTTTATGTTTTTGGACCTCAAAAACGCCGTTGCATCTTGGGGACAAGCCGCCCCACACACCACCGTCACGTAAATTTTTATAAGTGTTATTCGGTAAATAGTTCTTTAAAATCAGTTTCTAAAAATGTTTTGGCACCATGGGTTAATTTTCATGTTGCTCGTGTTGAAGTTGTGAAGGGCATGGACAGTGAACACGCTGACTGAAATGTCTTAGCAGTGCCAATTATTTAAACATAACTTTAAGTCGTGGCTCGTTTTCCTCACAATTGGGAACTTTTCAATGCGAAACGCAACTTGTTAATCAGTTCAGAAGATATCTACATTTAAGCAGAAAATGCATAAAAATGCTTAACTTTTGAGATTGTTATTGGACCTTTGGTGGGGAAGTCGTGTTTTTCAGAGTCTTGGGAAGGGGTGGATCATCAAAAATTTGGAAGTTTACATTTTCAATTCCCCCCCCCGAACATAAATAATGACCGGTCACTTAGTGCTTACTGATACAACTGGGAACCACTGCTTCCACACTTTCCATAAGCAATATTTTTATTTAATTTTTTTAGAAGTCTTGAATTATATTTACAGTGGTGTAACTGATGCAGGTCAACGATTACGCGGCGTCGCACCACAATAAAATTTCTCGCGATATTAATAATTCAGGCCGCTCAGTGTTATTATTATTAGCATTTTTTTTTTTTTTTTGGTAACACTCGTTTATGACGTGATTACCAAGGATTAGAGCGTTGTTATGCACAGTCATAGGCTCGGCAAAGCGTGCAAGATGGCTATCTACAATCTGTTTGCATGTTTCCTGGGTTTATCGCTGGGTGGGGTTAGCTGGTCGCCACTAATTAGCGCCACTCAAAGCCAGAAGACGATGTAACAATCAATGCCACAACCTGAAAACAGCCAAACGTTACCCAAGCTAAACCAACCGGAAGCAATTCATTTAGTTTGTCATTCTGTTACAATCTGTTTATCATTACGGTTTGATGTAGGGCGCTCTTTAGGGCCGGGACTTTCTGCTATGAAAATTAAAGAAAGAAATAAACAAACAAACAACGTGTCGGTACTTAACACCGTGTGTCCCTTTTGACTGTGGTACTATGCTCGGTGTTTATTTTTAAAACGGTGTTTAACTCAGTGAAGTGGTACTTTTCTGCCATAGAGTACTGCCCTATTATTAAAACCATGTCTACGCCCTACGTAACATGTGTAGGGTAGTTGCCATACACTAATCATATTTCTAAAAATAAGCGCAGCCCTCTGTTTACTGACTGCCTTCCTCCATTTACCACTAGGTTAGACTACGCCATGAAATAAATCGACGCCGGAGGCCGCAACACTATAGTTCGTTCCACATTATGTTTGCAAGAAACTGAATGTGTGACGCCACGTTTCCTTCCATTACGAGTACAAAAAACATGTAAATATCCTACTAGTAGACTTTAACAGTAACTCTACAAGTGTGATATCCACATGCATTTGCACTCGTAATGCAAGAAAACGTGGCATCATATAGTCATTAGTCATTTTTCTGCAAACATTATGTGGAACAAACTATAGAGAAAGTACGATATCTTAGCACTTCCAACTAAACAGGTCTGATTCTACATACCGCTAACTACGTTTGAGGGAGTCCGAGGCAAAATGGCGAATAAAACGGTAGAGTGAACGAATACGAAGCTTTTGTTGTTTTTGCTCCATAACATAGCCGAGGCGGACTTAAAAAGACACGCCTATTTGGTTAACTGCGGATTTTGGTATCGGGGGAGGGGAGTGCAATAGGGAGGGGGGAGGGGTGGAACGAGTGTCCCAAAAACGTAACATCGCTTTTTCAGGCTCCAACGCGTCAGAAAACCCTTCTTTTTACCCTCCACACCCCCTACTCGGTTACATTCTTTTAAATTTTGGGCGGTGAACCGTGCAACCAGTGGGGTATACGCCCACAAGCAAACACCCGCACACGTCGTAAACGACAACAACCGCGACATGGCAGCGATATTACTACGAGCGAAGCGACGCAACATCTTTTGTGCCAACAACAAGCCGTTACTTCACTTCCAAGCGGTTGCCTTGACGTCAAATTAACGCAATTAAGCTAAAATAAAAGCCGTCAACAAACAAAAGAACGATAGAAATGAACGTACGAATGGGTGTCTTAATTTGACCGCAGCTGTACTGTTAATTTTTTTTTTTAATCTCCCTACTATTCATAAGCCAAGAGTGGCATGAGGCCAGCGTTATCGGCGTTGATATGGAAGCAGCCGAAACATAAAAAGGGATTTTTTTTTCTTTTCGAATCCGATTTTGTTTCAAGCCTATATATACGATTGGGCTAAATACAGATACAAACCTATTTACGTTGCCTTTTGGACTTATATGTCAGACTGCCTGAGCGGGGAATGGCCGTGTCAGTCTGCCTCAGCGGTAGGACCTTGGCCTTAGATTTCAAAGGTTCTGGGTTCGATTCCCCGCTCAGGCAGTCTGACATATAAGTCCAAAAGGCAACGTAAATAGGTTTGCATCTGTATTTAGTTATTTCTTGTGAGCCTTTGGCTTTCCCGTCTTTATACGATTGGGTGTTTGCTGTGATAAACTGGTACTTTGGAGACGCAGAAGGGACCTTTATTATTGCTACTGGGTCGATTCCTTGGATATATGTAGATTCCAGACGAACTAAGAAACTTTTATATTTTCTTAGTGATGACCTGACAAACACATTAGAAATTAATGCACGTAATTAATGAACAATAAATGAAGGGAAAGAGCTTAATGCAGTTGGACCTAAAAACTGGCATTAAACGAAATACACTAATCTGAGAATGAAAGAGAAGACATCTACTCCGAAAATAACCTAAAATATTTACCAACAACCATTACAGTAACAAATATCTCCCCAAAGCAAAACTTTTTTAGTATTCCCACAAAGCATTTTGGCCCTTTGAAGTCGTGACATCAAACGCCAAGCTCTTTCGTCTGGTTCGATGGTTAAAGTATGAAAATTGTTTCTGCGCAAATTTCAGGCATTCCATTTTACGTTTGAAATCTTAATCGGTGGGATTGACTTGGAGAAAGAGCTTAGTGTTTGATATCAAGTAAAAACGGTCAAAAGGCTTGGCGGGAATCCTCAACAAATTTTGTTTTGGGGAAATATCACATTTTTTGGGTCCAAATTGGCAAGAGCTTTTATTTTTTAACAACTACGTGATGAAACTCCAGTGATAAGGTCCCATTTTTTTTTTTTTTTTTTTTTTTTGCTGTGGTAGGTTTCTTGTAATAGGTTGAGTCACGTGCAGTTTCCACATGCAGTTTATGTTCTGCTTGTGGAATAAATTTCGTAAGTCACTAAAATTGTCTAACTGGTTCAGATACTCTGGAAAATTATTTGGAAATAACCTTATATTGACGCGTAAAACGGCACCTAAAAGTACCCACGTTACATTTTTTTAAATTTATGGTTGAAAACTATTGGTGGAGTATTTCAACGAATGTTTACACCAACGTTGCGAATCTTAATGAATACATACAAGTCTAATAATAATGTTGTGGATCTTTTTTTACAGTTGGTTAATACCTTCTATACCAGGGAAGTAAAGCGAGACTGACCTTTCTGGAGTACGTCGTAACTGATGGGATTAACTACTTATTTTTATCACTATTTACATTGTATTTACGTTTACAACTCCTCAGTTGGAAGGTCCCAGTATCCACTTTCCTAACCTCACGGAACTGTTTATCCAGCACCATCAAAATCGTTCCGAAACGTTCGATGAATTAAGCGATCCCTCAGAGTGACATCACTGATGATACGAAGCAATCGGACTCACCGGCTCTTCGTGGCGGTTTTTCCTCTGAATCCGTAGACTCAAGACGGTGGAGGTGCAGTTTATCTTGGTAGGACTATTTATGTCAACATAATCAACAAACGGAGATTGTCATGACGCAGAAACGTATTTCTCGGCCAGTGAATACCTAGAAAAATGCTTACAAATGCCCGTGACAGGGAAAGCATGATTGTGAACATACGCTCACGTAGTCGTTGAGACATCAACGTCTGAGCGTGACGTTGCTTTAGACGGAGGCGGTGTAATCAGTCACGACTGCTGATTTAGTGGCTGCTGATTGAATGGTTTCGTGATTTTCAAATCTGTCCCGAAGCAAAAGAACGAATTTCTTTTGGATGGGCACAAAAATATTTTGAGTCGATGTGCCCTTTACCCCTTCTTTACTTCAAACGAACCAAGGTGTGCTTTCCATATTTCATGCTTTAAAGCTAACTTTCCGCTCAAAGGAATTACATCGCGTTCGTACTATCACAGTCATTAACCCTCTGATTGTGAACACTGCAAACCCAACATCATATCATTTATGACGAAACACGTCAGAACTCTCCCTCCCCTCATCAGGCAGCATTGTTGCTCCTCGCCCATTACGTTAAAGCTTAGATAATAATTTTATTACGTCATACAAGCCTCCAACCCAAACAAGATCGTGGTTCGGGTACTAATATCGAAATTACAGGACTCTCGTTCCCCATGTCCATCAGTCGTCGCATTCATAGCCGGCTTTCTAAGGGGGAATGGGGGAAATCAGAATACCCCCTCATTAACGAACACCCTCAATGAAATGACTTGACACCACGCCATTCTGTGCGGAACTGTAATGGCATATTTGCCCTCGTTGTGCTGAGGACGTTGTCCAATCGGACATCACGAGTCAAACGAAGCGCATTCATTGTAAGAAAAAAAATAGCTGTTCAGTAAAATCAATGACGTCATATTGCTGTGAGAATTTTGCAGGTGGGAGGTTGCCATAAAAACAAAATGGCTTCTTGTAGTTCACAATTACTGATGCCGTAATTACACTGTGATTCACAAAAACTCTTATGAGAACATTTCTCAGAACACTTTGAGAACAATTTCGTAGTCAAATTAAGAACGTTTCATGTGTTTTTTTAGAGAACACTTTCAATGAGAATATTTCTCAGAACACTTCAAGTAATCTTATTAAGAACACTTGCAAATGATGTTATTAAGAACACTTCATGTGTTCTTCCGGGGAATATTACGCCTTGATCTGGGCTTTAAAGGTTTTCGTGTGCCCATTGTTGTAGTATGCTAGTCTGGTTTGGTCACCTTTCATAGTTGGGGATATTGAGTGTGAATCTGTGCAGCATTCTTTTACGATATTCCATCAGTTGGTTAAAGAATAATTCTTACACTGAAACACTGGCCATTACTAACCTGGAATCTCTCGAACTCCGTCGGTTAGAAGTGGATCTTTACATGACCTTCAATATCCTTCGTGAAAACTTTGGTATTGATCCTTTTTTTGTTGAATCTTCTTTGGTGTTGATCTTTCTTTGTTTTTTACTCTTAGGAAAGGGGCAACTGTACACGTGGCCGGGCGCCAGCTGAAATTAGTCGTTAAAAAAAACCTGCCGTGATTATCATAATATTGCTGCTATTTTACCATGCAAATGTCTGTGGTGTTGGTTGTGGAGGGAAGGGGGGTGGGGAGATTAAATATTGAAAGAAAAAAATGTAGTTTTTGCTGGTTTGCAACCTTGATATTTTATGAATTGTTCCGGATATTTTAGGTGTCAATGAAAGTCACAAATGAGAATTTAAAAGAAGGGTTCGGACTCTGTCATACAATTCCAGAACATTTCCAGGATTTTTCAGGACTGGTCAATGAAAATTCAAAGGGTCAGAAATTAGCAATTAGGGGAAAATGAGACAATAAAACGATAAATTTGTTAAATATAAAATCTTATCAACACTGCGACAAGATGTCACAGATTAAACTGTGAAGTTAACTGGTTAACTGGTAAAATGAGCGAATATTAGTTTTTTTTTTGTAGTTTTTATGTTTAAATATAAGTTGCATACTGATATCTGACATGGAAAACAGAAAAGTGATTTTCTGTAATGGGAATTTCCAGGACTGTTCCAGAGTTGATGGATGTTTCGTGCTTTTCAAGAACGTTTCGGGCCTGGAATTTCATTTTTATTTTCCAGAACAATTCCAGGCTTGCAAGGACCGGTACATACCAACCATGTAAAAGCTATCTTACTTTACATCAGCTAAACCGTACGTGTTCAGCGTTCGTATTCGCCAGATTTCCCAGTGTTTGAAATTATTGTGTTCCCCCTCAGGTGCTTGATGATTTGCACGACGACTTCCTACACTAGTCACACTTTGAACATTAAAATGACACGCAATTTAAATATGATGAAGTAAAATTTTGGTAATAGAGAGAAACAAAGAAATGTTTACTTCCCAAATTAAAAAAAAAAATTGCGAATTCGGTAAACATGCTGAGAAGTGGGCTTGGCGCATCCAATTTCTTGTAATACATATTTTTTTTTAATGTCTGTGTTGCCATTAAATGGGTGTATAAAAGAATTGTCCAGGCTCATACGGGAAGCGAATCATGTGAGTTGTATCACAGCAAAGAAAACAGAATAGGTATAATAAATCTCAGAATTTACAAAACGTTTCAGAAATTAAATTATATTGCGAAACATGCCTGACATGTCGACTTAAATAGCACTGAGATCAAGGATGATGTCAGTGGAGCGATCAAAGGCAGTGTAGCAGGTTGGAAAAGTTAACATAAGAAATATATTTTAGCCACCCCAAAAATTAGTTTTTAGTTCACCGTCGTAACTTTTTCAGAAGACCAGAAAGAAGGTTGGCGCTAATGACCAAGCTGTCGACGCGCCATTAAGCCTCAATCCCCCCCCCCCCCCCCCCAGAAAGAAGGAGCCTTTTTTTTTAAATCTTCTTACATTATAAACCAAAGTCTCACAGCAGAAATGAAGCAACCGGAACGACCACCCCCGGAAGCGTAACAATGAAAACGTGCGTGTGTGTCAATTTTTTGGCGTCAATGTGAAACTGGGACGCTGTTGCCCTGAAAGGAAGTTGAAATTGGCACGTTGTTACCTCGACTAACAATTTGCTCTGCGCGGTCATCGCAAAGCCATGTCTTAAATAACGTCATGTATAAAGGACAGTTATTTTTCGCACGATAATGGGGGTGGGGAAGGGCCTGAACGGAGAATGTCCGATGATGGAGCAGTGCTCATGTTAAAGCCACTATTTGATTACGATATTGCTTTCCGGAGGGAGAGGATTGTCGGAAAGGGGAGTGTTACACAAAGAAATGTGACTGTTGCAGTGAACGATCAGGCAGCACCGAGCAAATACTGGGTAACAACCACGGGTCAAACAAATCCCCGGGCGAAGCCGGGTACGATGCTAGTTGTTTATAAAGTAAAAACCGGAACCAAATTAATTTTTCTTGCAAGGGAGAATTTTATTTATTAATAATGGAAAAACTCACTTTTACCGAAAAAAAAAACAGTTCTGCAAGACTGTAAACTATTTTTTGGCGAAGAAATGACCTTTAGTGTTTGACACGTATTTTTTTTCATGTAAATATTTCCTTCAAAATGGCAAAAATATTTTCGTCGTACACGGACAAATTTTGCTTTGCGTCTGAACTGTAAATTTTAACAGTTGTGCCCATTCCTTCATTCAACGCGTCAAGCCTATACCCAAACACAAGTGTTTACGGTTTTCTGCCGCGTAGTCCACAACCAATAAATTTGTGGTTCGGCAAAATACTGAATTCCCCCTACTTTCAAATCCAATGTACTATAATGTCCACCAATTTTCTTGCATGATGAGGTTTTGTTTGCTTTTGGGGTGTCAAATGGGCGTTATCTCCATTGCAGAGCGCGAGAACAGGGTTAAATCACCGTCCCTTGATTCACAAATATCAAGCCACAAATTGCATCGTCACGTCAGGCTGATAAACTTGCTGACAAGAATACTAATGTGGCTCTTTTAGAGGAGTAGCTCACTTATTTAACGAGTTTGGGTCAATTGTGTACTGTAGTCTCACGATCTCAAAAAGGCATCTCAAAGGTACACAAAAAGAGAGAGCGACGTTTTGTACATTACTGCGCTGCGTTATCAAGCTAATTAAAAAAAATATTGAGCAGTGCACTTTTTTAGTGTTTTCATTGCTTGACTTGGTGAAGCCCGGATCCGCACGAGCGGTGTTGTATGCATCGTTTGCAACATTAGCATTGTGGTCTCTTATACCATGCGCAATGGCTGTTTGCCGTGACGTCACCATGAGTTAGCCAATGACGAACGAGAACAACGGCTGTTTGGCCATCTGATTGGACTAGCCCAGTCACGTGATGTCCACGTCACAGCAAACAGCCATGGAGTGTGTGTCAGCCATGCAGTGTATGTCAATGCTTTCCCAAACTAAGTGACTTTAATCACATTTGTGCGCACACTTCACACTTAGTATCTGCGCCGCACATAAAGACGTAACTCGTGGTTGGAAGGCGTGTATCACGTCCGACGTCGTGCTCTCGACAACAATTGTTGATTTAATTGTTGAAACTTCCTAACTGGGCTTCCAAAGGAACTAAACAACAAGCTTTATTATCGCTGGCTATGTCATAAATGACAGCCAGTTTTATTTATTACATACAAACGCTGAGTTTCATTCGCTTCGTTCACTCAATCAGAGCATCCCCTTCAGTAACTCTTCTTTACTTTTAACTTCTGTGCTGAATGTTCAAAAATTGTTTCCCACGGGGTGGGAGTGGCCCCGAGTCCCCCCCCCCCCCTCCCCACGCCCCATCCTGTTGACTACTTCTTTTTCATTTTAACACTTTCCTCCTTGGATAGTTTTTGTAAAAATCGTTTCTTGAGTGCAAAGGTTCACTGAGCATGAAATTAGTTGTCTGCTTTTACCAGTCCTTTTTTTTTCAATCAAGTCTTCAATAAGTTGATTACTATACAACATACTGCTTCACCGGAAGCATTGTCATCTGCTAAAGCATTGTCTCCTCATTATTTGGTTTTCATTGTTGTCAAACTAGTCCTCACCTCTGAATAAAAACTCAAAACTCAAGACGAGTCCTCACCCAAGTACGAGTTTTACAAACACAAATTATGACGGATTAAAGTGCCTATAAGGGCAACCGCGCACACAGTGGCCAAGCCGCGCGGCCAACGAGAATGCTTACGGTGTATGTATAGCTACGCGTACTTCGCCGCAGCGGCCAGCCTGTCGCCGCAGCCACTGGGATCCGGGGGGGGGGGGCCATTGAGGCTTAATGGCACGTCGACAACGTGGTCATTAGCGCCAACCTCAGTCAGAGTGCAGTGGTCCGGGTTGCCACTGCACCACACATTACAGAGATGTTATTCAAACCCCTAATCTAAATCTTGTCATACATCTGTACCTCCTGCAAAAATTGAAAAACACCGGACAGGAGGACAGACTTATCGCCCAACTGACGCGCAATGTCATGCGGAAGATGGAAACGACGACGAACACCATCAAGATGGCGACAATCAACAAGGAAGTGCCGGGCGGCGTGCAGGCGGCCACAGGGCGACCATACTTGCTCCGTGTTCATTATTAACCACGTGATCGAGAATTATCAATGAAAAGCAGACATGGCCACGCGGCCCGTCGCCGTGTTTTTTTAGCCGCCACGATCACTGGCCGGGCGATCTGGCCGCTGTGTGCCTGGGGCCCCTAAGGGTTTTTTCATGAGCTTGATGAAGGAGGGTAGTATCTGAAACGTGACTGCTTTTTATTATTTGTGTGCGCCTGTAGTTTCCTTTCAAAATCACTGTTTTGGTGCTTTTCATTAATCTACGACATTCAGATGCAAGGTATAATTACAATTTTATTTAGAATTTTTGAGTAATGATCGTTCCGTTTTAAAGAAAGACATTTTGAATATAAGCCTCGAGCTTAACTGTAAACCTGATGCTGCGCGGTACGGAATGGAAGCCAACAACGCAAATTCGATTGATGAATATTTAATTTACAAGTGAGCTAAAGTGATTTCGAAGTTTTTCAACCTCTGCAACGCCTCGCGTCGCTTCAAATGTCGTTCTGTCTGGTTAGGGATGTTGCTCGCGCTTTACTCACCCTATTGGCATCGTCTTGCTTCGTCAGAAGATTTCTATTAAATTGTGCAGGGAACTGAAAATGTAAGAACTATTGTTATTAAAGAAAGATACTGCTAACGTCCAATTCGCCGTGTTTTTCCGTAACCTTAGACTTCGTTAACCTTCTAAAACGTCTGGTTTTGTTCAAATTTGAGCCCGTTAATATATACGGGTTTTAGAGCACTTCAACTGACGTAACGCTAAAAAAATGTACAACAAAAACTTAAAACCTGCACGCAAGTTAAAATCAGAACCCATCCGTAATTATAATTTTCAATATATGCCTACGTGGGACGTTTTACAGAAGAAGGGGGGGGGGGGGGGGAGGGGGAGGATGGGTAGGGGCTAAATAAAAAGAGGGTATAGGGGACAAATTTGATAGGCAAGTTAGGTCAAATGGTAAGAAGGGTCATCCAGATTTAGTCCCCTTCCTGTAACCATGACCGGTACTACGCATTGTCAACTTGGGATCATTGTTCTTCGGATCATGTCGATGGCTGTCATTCTTAATCGTCACGCTAGCTAATAATTCTAAAAAGGTTCCATCTCCTCAAACGGGACAGAGAATGGGCTGTGGTTTTTGTTAAACGAACGTCACACTGCAGTGGTTTATTAAAGGAACGACGATTGACGAGCTCACAATTGCGAGTGTGTGTGTGGGGGGAGGGGGGGGGAAGGTAACGCCTACCGAAGATGAGGGTCATGCGAAGGGAATTGTAACCGAAAAGAACAGATGCTTTAATTCCATACAAATTCTTCGTCAGAAAAATCGTTTTTCAATCTTCACCTAGCGCATAATTTAAATTATGATAAAATTTTGTCTGGTGATCGATTTTGTAACAAAGGCAAATTAAAAATGTGCTCACGGAACCAAAAAAAAAACAAAGGTGAGTTTTTAAAAGTGAGTTATAGTATTTTTTTTTAATTGACCTTGACTGGACTGGCTGCACCCCGAGTACAGCCAGTAATTTAGGCAGTACTCGGGGTGCCCACTGCCGATCCCCCCCCCCCCTATAAGGTGTCCACTCCATTCCTACATTTTCCAAAAAACATCAATTTTATCCGATGATTATAATATCTGATAATTTTGGGGGGGGGGGGGGGTAAGTGGCATTAGGTATCACTCATTCAATGGGTTGCCGACTGAAGAACTAGCGTTGTAAAAATTGAGTAGTTGAAATTTTGCACGTGTTTTTTTAATATTTATTCATGGATTTAATTCACAGATCAATAAAACTAATGCATTCCAAAATCAATAACTAGTCTGACACCACTAGCTCGGTACTGTTCACCGTTCTACTTACATTAAATGAAATTAATTCGAAATGAAAGGCATGACATGCATAACATGAATCACGCATCATATTTTGAAATTAATACGTAAAATTATACCTAAAAGCACACGCAACCCGTATTTCTATTTTGGTTGGAGACGGTTAATATACAACATTCAAAAAAAATACCTTATGGATATTCATGGGTTTTGTTTTTTATTTTTTTACGGAAAGTTTTTTCAAAAAATCTTCACGGGAAAAAGCATAGAAAGCTTAAAAAGCGTATTATCACACAAAACGTGGAATGAGATCTTATGGGCCGTAAATTTTCCAATACTAGTATGTACGAGAATAATTTCCTTTCCAGAGGAATCTTTCATTATCACACCTGTCAGAACATTCGTACAGACGTTAGAATACCAATATATCAAGAACTCTGGCAAAGTCCTTCCCAGCCTTTGCCAGCCAAGATAGTGTGAGAGACTACCATGCTTATTTAGCAGCTATGGGAGCTAACCTGGTCTCTTCTAGACATTATCTCGGCTCCCTGCAATGAACGGAGGTTTCCCTGTTTGCCTCCCCAGGTTACCCCCCTCCCGCACTAGACTTCATTCGCCTTTAAAAATATCTTGTATGGTTCAAGCATTATTTTGCTTCAGATGAAGGCTCAAAGAAATTTATTTAAAATACGAATTATAATCAGAGATGCAGCAGTCGATTTATGGGCCAAAACATAATAGTACCCTCGTTGTGTTGAGACCTGTACCCTCATTGGCCAAGAGTGCAGGGGCCCACGAGCGCTTTGTTCATAAGGTTGTATTTAGTACCCCTAAATATCAGGGGTCACGGGTGCGGGTTTGGGAATTAGTCTACAGAAATTTGTACAGAGTATTGGATTAGCTTAGACAAATACAAATATAGCATTCAAAACCAGCAAAATGTGGCACGGGTTATGACAGTTTACTGAAACAGATTAAGATTTCACTAAATTCATTTTTTCCCCCCAGTATTTTGGTAAGCTGTAGCTTTTAACACTTAGGGCACGTTTATGCAACTACTCGCTTTTGCATTCTCGCAGCTAGAAGCTAGAAATCACCTTAAATTCCACTATGGCGGCGTTTTTATGTCTGCCGCCTCGCAACGAAAACAGCAAATAATGTGAGTTCAGAAGCGTTTGGGAAAATTGTTTCGTCATGAGGAATTCTTTATATTATTAGCACTGATTATAAAACTGCAAGTATTTACTCAAACGATATCGGATTCAGCTAATCCATTTAGCGTTGTTACCATGGCATTGTCACCTTTGCCATCGGATTGAGTTTTAGCTGCGAGAATGCAAAGGCGAGTCGCTGCGTAAACGCATCCTTAGGATGTTAAAAGTGAGCGACACGCCATGGCAAGTGGCCCTGCTCCCACCGAGGATCCCAAGTTAAAATTATTGGAAAAAGTAAACGAATAAGGCATTCATTTCAGATAATTGAACTTTTTGACGTTTCAAAAACACTATAATAGGAAAATAAAATTATTTTACAGGGCCCAATGGGATTTACAGGGCCCCATGGACGCGCCCACGACAAAATGTCTTTTCGCCCTTCAGCATGGTGAACAGTGAAAAACGGCATATAGCTATTTGTACTGATAAACTGATTTTTACATTATGTTCATGTTTGGCATTATTAATTTAACAAGTAATTTATACCCTACTTTTCTTAGCTGTATTTTCCCCCTATGCTAAGTGGAAGCATGAAGCTCTGGAAGGAAGTGGCGAAAAATTACGGTCGCTCCCGCCATATTCTCCAGCCTCCAGTTATCGACGTCATTTTTTGTGTCTCTCTTACGCGCCATTCTCGGTCACGTGGCTGATGAGCTGCATGTGTGCAAGCACGCTTCATTTCCCCCATGGCACGTGACCATTGTCCAGGCGTCCTTTACTGTCCATTCTACTGGGACAAAGGGATGAGAGGCAGGGGAAGCCATTTTGTACAAGCGTTTAGCGAACAAATGACTGAATCGTAAGCAATGTTGCCTGCTGTGAGAAAAAGTAAGACCCGATTAAAAAAAAACGTACACCCATCGATCTAAATTATACAAAGGAGGAAAAGAAGGCAAACAGCGAAAATACTACACTAGAAATAATTTAGCGCCTTTATGAACGAAATCTGTGAAACTGGCGAATCTTGGATTTGAACTAGCAACCCAATGTAATCTACCCATATAGTTTTTTTTTTTTAATTAAGTTCTTTGAGCCTTAAGTCAGCCGAAGCAACATAATGCTTGCATGGCTGAACCGGCTCCATTTTGAACATTATCAGACTTTTAGAAAAGAAGAAATATCCGGTAAAGGGAGGTGCCAACCCGGGGATTCGATCCGGGAACCTCCGATCACCTTAGGGGCCGAAATATTGGCCACAATAGGCCAGAAAAGTTCCTATAGCCACTGAAGGAGCATGGTAACCTCTCACGCTAGCCTGGCCGGCAGTTCTGGCGGGGACTTTACCAAGGTCCCCTTTCCAGATTCGACCAAATCCGCAAACCTCTAGCAACCAGGCTGAGCTCTCTTACAACTCAGCCACGATGACCACGAGTTAAAAATATAATTGACAGTGATTTGTGAATATATATTTAATCCTTCGTTGAGCCTTTGTATTTATTCGTAGTCCTTCTGCATTGTCTACGGCCGCAAGCATTCTCGGTCTAATGGTCTAGTCACTGCTGTGTTCTTAACAGGGTTCGTACGTGGCATTGAAAAACTGGAAAAGGATGGAATTTTATAAAGCCCTTTTCCGGCTGTTGAAAGTATGGAATTCTGACGATTTTTCAATGTAAGGCTGGAAAATCATGGAATTTTCTCTCACTTTAATTTTCAAGTTTTTCAGAACTTGTGAAATTCAATTTTTTTATCAGAATTTTTTTTTTATTAAACCTGTATGTTACCAGAGTGTAAAGCCGATGATTTCCTTTCATATCGGATAACGTTTGATCCAATAACGCGCTGAATTTAACGCCACAAACAAATAATTAAAGTTAGCACCAAAATCAATTTCGTACCACAATTGGTGTAAGCCACGAAGTATGGAAAATGTCATGAAAAATAGATATTGGGATTGGAACAGGCTGGAAAAGGCACGGAATTTTGTTCAGATAACGTTGTACGAACCTGGCTTTTGTGACGGGATCAGTGCGTTACCTTTATGACAATGGAGAGTGGGCATATAGAGCAAGATGATCTGTCAGTGATCTTTGGACGAACTGGATTGTCAGTTCGAATCCGGTCCATGCCACTCCGACTAAACGTTTTTCTAGAGCATGATTTTCGCTGTATGGCTTGTTTTATTATGTGCTACAACAAACATGCTAGCTTGAAATTAGGCATGATTTATTTCTACATTTTCTTTCATTATAACCCACGATTTTGTTTACTTAAATGTATGAATCTAAACACACCAAAGCTTTCCTTCACGAAAGTGAGTTTAGCAGTAGTAGGAATAGCTCAGCTTCCATAGCACGCCGTAATGACCGGAAGAGATTATGACATCATTTCGCTACACGCCAATCGACATACACACAAAATGGCGGCTGCTACAAAATCGCCAATCTAGCCAGATCAAAGCCGGAGTACGAATAGTGACGCAAAATTGATTTTAAACTTTGAAATCTTCAAAACGAATTCTAAATCCTAAACTAACCTGACTTGTATTTTAGACGTGCTACAGTAATCATGTGTACCTATTTTGAAGGCAGATTTTTCCCACAATCCGTCCACCTCGTAATCGAAAGTTGTTTCGCAATCGAAACTGAACTCCAACTAAATCCAGCGCCGTAGCTTTTGCCTTTGCCACTAGCGGCGCTGCTCACGAATTGACATGGCAATACATTACAAATATCATATTCCTGTGTTCAGGAAAGGCTGAAAATTTCATCATTACTTAGACCAAGAATTTATAGTGTTGGGGAGGAGAATTTGTGACTGAGACCCATCCTGAAACGTCTTAGACACATTCGTATTAGTTCAGTCTTAGTTTATAGAGGGCGCCATGTGTTTTATGTGGGTATTTCTATTTAGTTTTCAGCCTAAAATTAAACTAAACCAAACGAAACTCAGCTTGATTTTAATTATTATTTGGCCTAGCTTAGTTGTAATTTAGTTTACTTTAGATTTGTGCTGAAAACTGAGTAAAAATTATCAGATGAAACACGTGGCGCCCTCTGAAAACTCGGACTGAACTAATGTGTACCGATCTAATGTGTTTCAATAGGGACTTTTTAGAGTTACAAATTCTCCTCCAAACCCTATAAATTCTTTCTTAGAACGGTAAAGCCCTAAATGTATACCAAATTTCATCCCTATCTGATGAAGCGTTTGAAAAAAATCTTCTCGTAGACGTGCGACAGACAATTAAAGTCTGGTCACGAACTTCTGAAAATTTGGTTTCGCCAAAAGTCTTCAAGAGCACAGATGAGAATAAAGTTTTATGTGAGCATATAACCGCTAACAAGACATCAACATCTCTAACAACGCTAATTCTTTTTACTGACACTTCACGATTTGCATTGTCACTGACCAAGGTAACATTACTTTGGTTGTACGTTGCAGCCATGTGCGAGACTCATCGCTGGTCTCGCCCAAGCGGCGACGATAGAATACTAATAGAGGAGGAAAAGGAAGTGAATGTGACGCCATTATGGGGACCTGTCCGTCAGAAGAGCGGGCATTTGACGGACAGGACACGCTTCCTTTATTACCAGCTATCGATCCGAGGAAAAGGGAATCCCACTTGGATGAACCAGCTGGTCTATACACAGAAGAAATGGAATGTCTCTATTTTACATAATTGTCAGTATAAATTTAACTGCATGCAAGAATTTTGCAGTTACGATTGCGTACTACTGAAAATAGTAATGAAAAATAAAAAAGCCTGAAAATTACTTATAACTTATTTTCCGGAATTATATTGTAATTATATTATTCACGAGATCTAAAATTATTCACGAGTTCTGGAAGGTCTTAAGTAACAGGAAGAACTGACCAGAACATGAATGAAGTTAAAATTTCTGGTAAAACAGAAAAATAAGCCAGTCAAGTAAAGATAGAGAAACCCCAACATGTGCTTCGTTACTTCGACTTGCGTTAGTCGTAGCCACAGCACACGTTAGGTCCCTCTGTTTTCACTTTGCTTGTGCCGTTTCAGGCATTTATTTGTATTACTGATTGTACAAATATTTTAAAATTTTAAACTACTGAAAAATCATACGCCTAAAGTCAAAATCATTCAGTAATCATTCAGTAATTAGTAAAGGGAAATAATTTGAACGGTAATGTTGGTTCTGGTAATTTCCTGCTGGCATTATAGGAGACGGAATTTGACCAGGACGGTCTTCGACATAAGTCCCATACAATGGGAAGCATTCACGTGACAGTACATATATGTAAACCTAATTACGTTGCCTTTTGGACTTAAATGTCAGCCTGAGTGGGGAATCGAACCCACGACCTTTGAAACCAAAGGCCGGGGTCCTACCACTCAGCCATAGTGACATGGCCAAAAGGAAACGTCCATAGGAAGCAAAGCATTTAACATGCATACATATACATATAATCATACACGTTTCCAATCTGCACTGGTGGGACGCTTGTCTGCGCATCACACACCAAGTGAACAGAAAGGAACACACATAAAGCGTGAAATACGGTAGGACTCCGGCCTTTGGTTTCAAAGGTCGTGGGTTCGATTCCCCACTCAGGCAGTCTGACATTTAAGTCCAAAAGGCAACGCAAATAGGTTTGCATCCGTAATTATTTAACACTTCTCGAGCCCAATTGGCTTTATCTCCCGTTTATATACATATAGGACAGGGCACACTTATTAAGAGCATATACAATGTCATTAAAATGAACATTTTCATGACAGCTCGTTTGCATGCCACTATTACTTCAACACAATGGAATAGGAACATTATGGATTGAAACGTCAAATTGAAGAAACAATTGGGCATTACCTTTCCCTATGCATAATCCCGGACCATTTAACGTCATTTTTACCTACTTCCAAACGTAGCAATTTCACTTTCAAGATTGCCGATCTGCCACTGTCTGCTCCCGGTACTGCAGCACTATTTTCAGGAGATCCACCATCCCTGAACAAAGAAAGTTTCAAAATCAAGCAATAAACCTCCGGTCCAAGCATAAATTGTGGACGTCTTTCTTCTACCAGAAGCATTTTGTAGTAGGGTTCTGTTAAAAACTTTAAAGGGTTACGTGACGTTCTTATATGTCACTTTCCTTTCCTAATTTCCGTTTATTTCGTAGTTTATTTCCTGTATAACGGATATTAGTTGTAAACATCATTCGATAATTATTTTTTTTTTTTCATTTCTGGGTGAGCCATACTCTGGTTGTTACAAGCCGACCTCTTGTTGCAACAAGAGCTTACGGGAAAATAAGTAAAAATACCACAAATCGTAAACAATTTGGGGTAGAATTTATGGATATGATCTCTCTGATTACCCATCTATTTGATTAAAAGAAAATTGTGTTATTGGACGGAAACAGGAACACCAGACAATCGATACCGTGTCTTTCCAATTGCTCTTTGGTTTACTGTTATTGTCATTTTTGTTAGCAACGAAATGAAAGCAGGTATTTTCCGCTATTAAATTTGAACACATAAAGAAGTAACACAGATTACGTCTTGGCTGGGTTTGGTTGAGTGTTAGTTTTAATATTTGTTGCTCTTCAGCTGTATCTTACATTGTAATCTCGTAATGCTGGAGTGAATGGGATGAAATATATGTACATAAATCGGATGATACAATGCTGTAACACTACTGAACAATGCATGCATAACAATGGGGGGGGGGATTGAGGCTTAATGGCGCGTCGACAACGTGGTCATTAGCGCCAACAACAACAAGGCATATGCTTTGGGGTTGTTGTTAGGCATAACAATGTCTTTTCCCTGTTGCATTGCATATATAACAAATAAGCACTAAAGACACACAAAAAAACGTATTAGGATTCGGTACAAAAACGACAAAAGTAGGGAGTATGGTTATGTTCCGTTTCGCCAAATACCGTTCATGAAATTTGGCACACAAAATATTTAAAACATTTAAACACGAATATTTGTAACATGATAATGGTCAGACATTTATAGACAAACACCCGTTTTGCAGAATAATTTGTTTCGAATTACGTGCCTCGCTCGCGCTGCCGCGCTCGCCACGGCTAAACACATAAATCATAAACCGCAACTAATCAAAAATTACTTCCAATTAGGCATGCCTCTTTAACTTCTGCAATGTTACATTTTTAAAGAATGTTTTGATTCTGCGAAACGGGATTCTGCAAAACGGGAATTCCCGTTTTGGAAAGGGTAACCGTCACGTGTATAACTAACTATTCTTAAAAGATAACCTGGGCATTGAAGTAGTGGCGACCAAGCATTCTAAACACGCATTTAAAAGTACAGGTTTTTCCGTCTGTATTGCCAGTTTTCAAAACGCTAATAAATCAATTGGTCTTACTTGCCTCTGTTAAATGTTTGCCTTGTAAGGCCCCATTACATAGAAAAAAAGGTATTAATTTCCTGTACCTAACATTTTGTCAAATTCGTTTTGGCGAAACGGTATTTGGCGAAATGGGAATGGCCCCCTGAGGCAAAAGCTCTTAAACTGCTTTATTTTTGGCGAAACGGGATTTGGCGAAACGGGAATTCACTGGGAGGAGCGATAGCGGGGAAGGTAAATACAATACATACAGATGCATACCCAATACAGACACCAAAAAAAAATCACAAAATGTTAAAAGGCAGAAAGTTAAAAGATAAAAAAAAAAAAACGTGGATTCAGTATAAAAAAGGAAAAAGTAGGAGGGGGGTTGGAAAGGAAGGGGAATATGGGGGAAGGGGGATCTTTATGGACGCATGCTTAAAACACATGTATCGCAAAAGTGTTTAAAACGAAACAATTGTGTTTTTATTACAACGCGTATGTTTTTGAAGCTGTTTTCAGCTCAAACGCTCAAACACGTGTACCAAAATAAACGCTCTTGTTTTATGATAAAATAAAGTCTTTTATTTAAACACTTCAATCACTATACGTGTTTTCAGCATGGTGACGATCAGTGTTGCAAACTGTACGCTACCAAACACTCTTCACGTCTACATCACTGTACAGACGTTATTGGAAAGAGGAAATCAAGCCAAACAGCAAAATTAACATAGCGCCTTTATCGCTGTGCCCACTCCTCCAGAGACAGAAGGAGGTACAGATGTATGACAAGATTTAGATTAGGGGTTCGAATAACATCTCTGTAATGTGTGGTGCAGTGGCAACCCGGACCACTGCACTGTGACTGAGGTTGGCGCTAATGACCAAGTTGTCGACGCGCCATTAAGCCTCAATTCCCCCCCCCCCCACTCCTCCACTGCCATAAAGATGAATCACTGAACCCGTTGTTAAGGTGACAGCAGTGACCAGGCCTTCATTCGACCGTGAGTGCTTGCATTGGAGACGGAAGTGACATAAAGACGCTACCCGTGCGTTTCTTTTCACGGAGCGATTTAGCGAACACACAAGTAAGGTGCAAAGTCAACGTCAATATTTTGCATTTTACATAACGTCTGTCCCGTTTCTGTAGATGATTATTGACGTTAATCGCGCACCATACTTTTGATTTGCTAAACCACTTCCAGGAAAAGAAACGTACGGTACGTCAGTGATCTGGGGACGGATTGGGTTGCCAGTTCGAATCCGGGTCATGCCACTCCGACGAAACGTAAGTGCATAAAGGTGGCTTACTGTTCTACGGTATTTCTAGTCTATGATTATCGCTGTTTGGCTTGTCTTCCTCGTTCCTTTAAACAATTTGAAACAAGTTGTGGATATTTATTTAACCCTTTGTTGAGCCTTTGTGTTGATCTGTCTTCTTTCCAAGCCTATGCCCTTGCAAGCTTTCTCGGTGAAATGGAGCACTGGTCACAAATAGTACTAGCCCACATAGATAATGGTGAAATGAACCTGAGGATACACTGATTGAGTTAGCGAAACGAACAAAAATCAGCGTTTGTTAGCTACCAGGGGGAAAAGAAATGACTGCCAACGAAAATACGTGTACGTACATCCGACCTCCCGAATTCTTCCTACAGGTAAGAACGTGAATTATTTAAATTTCACATTTCACTATTTTTGGGAGGTTTAATTCTAACTTTGCCCGTCTTCACGACAAGCTTTACATCTAGTTTATAATAAATAAATATTCAATCGTACAAAGAGTGATTTGGAAAAGGAAGGACTGAAAGCCGCTTATGCCAATTCAAAGTTGAAGCATTGTGTAAGAATAGTCCGTAAAAACTTTTTTTTAAAAAAGATAATAAACTAAGTTTATACATATACAATATTCTGGATTTCTTAGAAACAGAATCAAGTTTTCCAAATTTAAAACTTTCCTAAAACTGTTAGCAGATTTTGCAGTGAAGGTTTCCTCACCGAGAATTCCACACTGGGATCACTCTCACAGCAAAGTGGCGTCGGTTATCCAATTTGGTGGCCGGAAGGGTAAATTTAAAACAAGGAGCATGACTCCGAAGAGCCGGGCTAAATTTTTTTTAATGGGAGATCCACTGTGAGAAAGCCACGAATAGGGGTTTGAATAATATCTCTGTAATGTGTGGTGCAGTGGCAACCTGGACCACTGCACTGTGACTGAGGTTGGCGCTAATGACCAAGTTGTCGACGCGCCATTAAGCCTCAAACCCTCCCCCCCCCCCACGAATAATCTTAACTACAGAATTTAGATCAGCCTTTAGCCTTTCGAGTTCAAGGGAAACACGTCCCATTCTTTTTAAAAACGTGCAATACTGCAAATTGTTCATGCCCTGTAACACTTTGGTGAAGCGTCGGATTTGCTGCACCTCTGACTGTGTAACTCTTTAGCTGAATCTGTTTTTAACTATATAGATCTTCAGCTGCATCAATCGCTTCAACATTCTGTCGCTCATTAGTAACGTTTGTTAATGTCCGTACAGTATAACTCTTAGCTTCATCGCTAAGTCGAGTTAAGTCAACAACTCGCAATGCACATTTTCTCATTCAGTAGCTTTCGTTAGTTAATACTAAATTCGCTGGCTTCTCGTCTTTAACTCAGAATGTGGATAAAGAATAAATCACATGATAAAGGGTAAACGAAACAAACAGTCTGCATTAAAGACTGGCCTTGTGAGGATATAAGATAGTCTAATCTGAGAAAGAAAGATAAGACAAATGCCCCGACTGGGACTCGAACCATGGGCTTCCCTCTGAATAGGCCGGGTGCTCTAACCACTGCACTACCGGGGCGGATACTGGCTAGTGTGGAGGCCAAGAAGCAACGTTGCTTTCCCTCCTTGTGTATGTTTGTGACCTCAATGTCACCACTGAGAAAGACTGAACAGCTACTTAGCTCGGCTGGAGCCTGTAGGCCAGCATCCGCCCCGGTAGCACAGTGGTTAGAGCGCTCGGTCTAGTCAGCGGGAAGTCGTGGGTTCGAGTCCCAGTCGGGGCAGTTGTCTTTTCTTTCTTTCTCAGTTTAGTATCCTCACAAGGCCAGTCTTCGTGAGAACGTGGTTTTCGAATTGTCGATCACTAGTAACCATGACAGCGATGCGGACAGAGAGCTTCTTCCCCGCAGCTCGCGACTGTGTAAATCCCTATACACCATCTACGTGGTGGCAATGCTATCCAGATTCATTCGTAAAGTCTGTGTTGGATTCGTTTTCAGAGCACTGGGCAGAAATCGTGTAGGTGAAGTGGCTACGAAAAATGGAATGAAATTTCACAACGGAAGACATACATTCTAGCATCTCTCGCTCAGCCAAGTAATCGTGATTTGCAGACCTTAATGAAATGCCTTGTCAATTAACCTGCACCAAACAAATAGAGGCCGAGGTCTCACACCACTCAGCTAATATTAGTTTAACACTGTTTTTTGTTAAACGGTTAAATATTTCAAAGACCACCATTCGCAAAACAAGAAGACCGCTAACTCTTGATCATTAAGTATTACCTTGGATGAGATTTTTTTAAATCTTAGCTCGGGGAGTTAGAGTTGACAATCAATAGTGGCCCCAAGTGAGGTCTAACGGCCTCGTTTAAATTGAAAGAAATCTTTCATTGTGATGGCTAAGTAATATTCATGAACTGCAGGGGCACAAAAATTTGCATGATGGTGTTTCGATTCAACAGGGAATAGAAAGTTGTTACCATCTTAAATTACTTACTTTGAAAGTCAGGGATCGAGGAAGAAAGACAAAGGAATGTTTTTTAAATTCGACGGTGCAAGGTAAACGTAAATTGCAGTTTTTCCCCTAGTCAGAATGAGGAAAAACTTGAGAAGTTTGTTTAGCGTAGTATAAGTGTGTGTGCCAAACTTGTGCGGAGCCAGAGGAAAAATTACTCGCTGTACAAACATAAGTTTTAAAATATACACACTTTAGGATGAATTTGTAGGTTTAGGAGGATAATTTGTAATACTAAAAAGTCCTTATTGAAACTTGGTACGTTCATTCCTATTAGTTCCGTCCGATTTTTCGGAGAGCGCCACGCGTTCCATCTGGTAATTTTTGCTCATTTTTCAACCCAAATCGAAAGTAAACTGAATTATATAGGCTAAACTAAATAATAATTAAATACACGCTAGTTTCGTTTAGTTTAGTTTAATTTTAGGCTGAAAACCGAGTAGAAATCCCTACATAAAACTCGTGGCGCCCTCTATAAACTTAGACGGAACTAATAGTAATGAAATGTAAGACGTTTCAGTTGGGGTCTCAGTCACAAATTCTCCTGTAAATTGTTGGTAAAACCAGAACCGGAAGAATTTAAAGATTAAAAATAGAGCCAACTAGTGTACAAGTAAAACGATAAAACACGACGTTTCGGGGTTAAATGGACCCCGTTATCAAGTATGGATATTAATCAGCTCAAAGACTTCGTACGAAAATAAAAGAACCAACAAGAATCATGTTATGGCAGACACTCTTAATAAAATAAAAATGAAAAAATAAACTTAAAACAAGAACCTATGCATTGCTGGCCGAACAGCAACTGCAGTAGGACAAGACGACTAAGTTAGACGCGAAGTCGGGTGGTTTTTGCTTACACAACAAACTCAGGGTGAGTGGGCGCCCCCCCCCCCCCCCCCCCCCCCGCTTCAAGTTTCAAATTGGGATAGCCCCAACTGTTTTATTATGAGAACATATTCTTTCATGTTTCTGTTTTCAGGTGAAATATGATTGTGAACAGGCGGTTGATGTGATAAAATACTAGTTTCAAGATTAATTATGGCTGTTAGCTGTTTTACTAATTTTCTGGCTCTCAGCTATTTTCCTGCGCTTGTTCAGTGTTATTAACTTTAAATACGTTTAAAACGAAACACTAGCGTGCAGTATGCAATACTTTATGGAGATATGTGAAAAACACATGCATTGCAACAGTGTTAAAATGAAACATTGTGGTTTTATTACAACGCGTATGTTTTTGAATCTGTTTTTAACTCAAACTCTTATATTTAACGCGTGTTACAACATGAACATTCCTCTTTTAAGATTAAAATTCTGTTTTATTTTAAATACTTGAATCACTATACGTGTTTTCAATATGTGTTCAGCATGAGGACGATCAGTGTTACTAATTGTACGCTAGCACGTCTGCAACACTATACAAACGTTATTGGAAAAAGAAAGTTAAACCAAGCAGCAAAACTGACGTAGCGCCTTTATCACTGTGGCCACTCCTCCACTTGCGTAAAGATGACCCACTGTACTGCAACCCGTCATTAAAGTCACAGGAGTGACCAGGGCTTCATTCGACTAAGAAGGCTTGTGGCCATAGGCAATGGAGACGGAAGTGACATAAAAACGCTACTTCAGTGATATGGGGACGAATTGGGTTGCCAGTTCGAATCCCGATTTTGCCATTCTGACCAACCGTGAGTGTATACCGGTGGCTTACTGTACTACGTTATTTCTACGATTTTCGTAATTTAGTTTGTTTTCCTCTATCCTTTATAGAAATTACAGCGATTTGTGTTTATTTATTTACACGTTATTGCTTTAAACGGTTTCGTTTCAGCCCATGCTATTTCTAGAAAGCTTTTGCGTATTTACCAGTTATTTGCCAGTGTGTCGAAAAAGGATTTATTTAAAATACACAGTTCAACAGTGTACTCGCTGACAGAACCGCAACTTGGGGAGGGGAGGGGCAGTGCGCCGGGCCCCATACACCCCCCCCCCCACAAAAAAAACAGTTGTTTTTATCAATAAATTTACTAATATAATTCCACATGTTCTCATTGTTATGGATAGTGGGTTATTCTAAATTAAATTAATGAAATCGTTGTGTTTCGACTCATTAATCCTTTTTTGAAACTGAGATTTTAAGCTTGTTATATTCTTTAATTTTTACTACGGCATCACTGTTTGTGCCTTTTTTAATGGATTTCCACAATTTTTTTTTTATCGATTAGAACTATGAATTCTTCTGTTATCCATGTTTTTTTGCTTTACAGGTCATTTTGTTAATTTTTTCATTTTGTATTAGCATCATAAATTTTTGAGATCGTACTTTTAATTGAGACACACATTACATTTGGGTTATTGTAATACTTATCCAAACCATCCCAGTTAATAATTGTCATTTCTTGGATTATGTTTTTAAGATTTAAAGACTTAGTTTCCGTAGTTTTGCTTACATCGTTGTTTATTCCATGCCTGTAAATATTTAGAGAAATGTAATAATGATCTGCTAATTTCTTGTTAATGCATATATCAGTAGAGTTCAAAAATTTTGTTCTAAAATTACAGTGATCAATACAACAAATCGTTATTTTGTTTCCGTACCTCTCAACTCTTGTTGGTGAGTCGATTTTGGCAGAAAATCCATAAGAGGCTAATTTGTTTAGAATATCTCAGAATTGTCTCCCTCTTCATCGTGAAAAATAGGGGGGGGGGGGGGGGTTCCCAATGTTTGCAATGTCATTCTCTTGGGGGAGAGGGTTCAAAAGTTGTGACAAAATATGAGGGGTTGGTGGTAAAAAAAAAAAAGGGCCAAATACACGATGACATTTGGGAATGGTCCCTTATGCTCTTGTCCAGAATTAGAATATCCCAGAATTATTGTCTCCCTCTTCATCGGTGAAAAATTGGAGTGGGGGGGGGAGGGGGAGAACTTTCGAAGTTTGTGTTGTCATTTTCTTGGGAAGGAGTGGTTCAAAACTTGTGACAAAATGTGAAAGGTTTTGGGGTTAAAAGAGCCAAATACGCGTGACGTCATTTGTTAACGGCCCCTTGTGCTCATTATGTTAATGCAAATCAATCCGGTTTTAATGAATAGGAATCGTTGAATGCAATCTGCGAATAAAAAAATTTTCCGAACTGTAACAAGGTATGTACTGGCACAGTGACAACAAGCGAAAGCTAAACGAAAGCATATATCCTAAAAGAAGCTCGCTATCTGCCTTAATTTTCTTCTGTCGTGACAACTAAATCATTCTCAAGTAATGTATTCTTCAAAGTCAAGATTGATGCAGTGCTGACCCTGTTTTTCACGAATTTTTCCTACAAAAGGTCACGATCATTACCAAGCATGAGGTGGAACAACAACCAACCCTATCTGAATACGCCACGTCATCGTGCAGTTTTTTGGGGTCATTAGTTGAATCTTCCTATTTAGACTTTCAAATCACCCAGTTTGCTGTGATGTTCGCGTCAGCATGTGTGCTTGTCATCATTAGAGCTAGAGTTGGACGTATGCTGAATGAACTAGATGTCTGGCATCGTCACCTCACGTCACTTGCCAACAAAACACTGGCAATGGAATTCCGACAGGTAACCTAGTCACCTTTCGTGGACACAGTGAAGTATTATTACGTAATTAGAAAGGTAACACTTACACGTAACGTAACACGTCTCAGACGAACCATACTGCCAGAAGGACAAGTTTGCTAGGTAATTCCAATCAGAAATTGCTAGGATTTTTACATGCCATAAAACTACAAACTACACAAAGTATAAAACTACCCAAGAAAAGTCGAGGTTTATTAAGGACATAAAACTGAATGACTACCTGTAATCCACCCTTCTCCTCCTTTTCCATTTGACTGGCGATACCATCGATGACCCTTGTGTCCCTGGCAGGTCTAACCTTGGTGTTAAGGCAGTTGAAATCCTAACCCACCTTTTCATTGGCCATGCAATTTTTGTTTAATTTTTAATTTTTTTAAAAACTACTTTGTACCTACATGCAAGCTTTAAAATTGTTTTATCTTGTATTAGTTTTTAACCTTGGCGCCTTCGCATTCCCTATTTTCAAATATTTTTACACGAATCTTAAGTCCTGCCCCTTTTTAGGCTGGCAGTCAGGGATCCCCGCGATCCTTGCCATACGATTATTATTATTATTAAAAAAAAAATAAAACTGCCGGCAAGTATGGCGGAAAAACTAAAAAAAAACAAAAAACTAACGGGTTTGCAGAGGCACCGAATCGTGATATTCTTCCATAAATAAGCCAGAATTCCAAGGAGGTTTAAATTGTTTCATGCTTAAATTTATACTTTGTCTCAATTCGACGAAATATGACTGCTCATTCGTACAATGAGCTAGATGAGGGACACACATGTGCAAAGTTAAACTATTCACTTTTTTTGTGTGGCTTACTGACGTACATAAAATCGAGGGTGTAATTTAAGTAAATACTGTCCTCCACCCCTGCCTCAACCCCCCCACCCCAAAAAAAAAAAATAACCTTGACCTGCTTTGATGTAAATAACACCTTATGACAGGTTATTTCCGGAACCTGACAGAAAGTAAAGCTCATACTATTGTATAAATCTGGGAATAATAAATAATGTTTGTTCTCTGCAGGCTCATTTCGTTTTAGTTTTTGCTCTTCTATATTTTTTCTAATACATAATTGTATGCGTTTACACTTTGGTAGGGATAAATTCACAGCCTAACGGTACACCAAAAAACATTAGCAATTTTTGTGTTCATTCGGGTATACCTTCTGACCCTGAATTTATTATATTTAAGATTTTAGTCTTAATCAGCAGTTCTCGAATACATTTTGTAATAATGGGTTTTATCTTTGCTTTAATGCTTTTTGTTTGTTTATAATTTTATCTACCGAAAGAGGATCCAAAATAAAGGGTGGGAGGGGGCACGTCCCCCAATGTGTGGCTAATTTGGTCTTTGATTTGGGCTTCTTAGAGTGGGCTTCTTCCCTCATGTTTTTTTTTTTTACGTGAACAATTTTTTTCTATTCTTTTCTGTGCTCCAGGCTAAACAAGACGTCTGTGGTATTGCACTCCTGTCTTAAGATCCATAACCACGACAAACTTCAGCCTGTGGTTTTCGATCAGCCTGACATGAACACATTTTGAGGGAAGATAAATGGTATCTCTTCATAAGGCTTTCACGCTACAAGGCATAAGTTGCGGGCTGTTAAACGTGCTGTCAAGAAATGGCATTCAGCCTGATGCTGCATTCGCCGTAAAGAGGTAATGTTGACTCGCTTACGAATTGGTCACCCCAAACCTACTCATTGCTTCCTTTTGAGGCGGGGGGGGGGGCCTCATTTCTGGATGTCATTGGTGTCGACGACCACGTACAGTCCGTCACTTACTTGTTGATTGTCACCGTCTTGAAGGCGTCCGTCACCGATTCCATCTGCGGCGAGACTTAGCACATCATTTGTACGGGTTTTTAATTTTTAAATTTTTGCAGGAGGTACATATTTATGATTAGATGTAGATTTCGGGTTTGTTTAAAATCTCTGTAATGTGTGGCGCATTGCAACCCGGACCATTGCACTGTGACTGAGGTTGACGGTAATGACCTTGTTCTCGACGCGTCATTACGCTTCAGTTCTACCCCCCCCCCACCCCACACACACTCTAAGAAGCCCCAATCAAAGACCAAATTAGCCACACATCGGGGGACGTGCCCCCTCCCACCCTTTATTTTGGATCCCCTTTCGGTTGATAAAATTATAAACAAACAAAAAGCATTAAAGCAAAGATAAAACCCATTAAAACAAAATGTATTCGAGAACTGCTGATTCCAGTGTTCCAAGCTCCATGGTGGCCGGTCACTACAATTTTTTTCACACCTATTTCTTGTTTTTGTAGATCTGTGAAGGCAGAGGTCGGAAAAATAGTGCCTTCCTTATTTACATCTTCCATTAATAACGGTCTCCTTGCCCTTTTTCGATGCTGATCCACCCCCCCCCCCATCCCCTTTTAAAAAAACTGCAGGCGCATCTGCCCCTTTATATAACTTTAGATCATTCTTGGAATTCCAGCAACAAATAAACCACGTCCATTGTCAGCAGAGATCTCTTTATATAGAAGCAGTGGTTAAAAAAAATCCTCTTGGTCGTTGACAATGATTTAGCCATTAAAAGACTTCAAGGAAGGACATTTTGATCCAGCAGGGAGTGATACGATCAAAGGATCTTCCCTCTTGACAACCTTATTCCCATCACCACCCAACACAAGCCATCCCAAAGAATGTGATTAATCTGATCGAAAAATCAATAAATGTGTAATATTTCTACTTTCTTTCATTGAAATCCAGGTTTTAGAATATTATTGTTGCTGCCAACCTTAAATACATTCCAATATTTTGCTGTTTCATCTGAAACTATAGACACGCACAATTACCTTAACAAAGATTTAACATCTAGTTCTATTGGGTTGAAGTTTGGCATTGTCCGATCTCACCTTGAATATCGTATCCAAGCATGGAGGCATACTCGAAGTCGAATCAGCTTTTTGGGCGAACTTTTCGTTTTTTTTTTGTTCACAACACTTACCGAAGTGCAAGATTTAGATGTGTTGTTCACAAATGATTTGAAGGCCAATACCCACTGTAGCCTCTCTTCACTCAGCGATTATAAAACGTTTCACATCCGACAATCTAGAACTTTGAGTGCGAGCTTTCAAGACATACATTAGATCAGTTGATTAATATACTAGTCCTGCATGGTCGCCATACCAGATCGGTGATATTGAACTAGTCGAAGCAGTTCAAAGAAGATACGCAAAGTATCTAAAGGGAATGAAAAACTGAACAGACCGTAAGAGGCTTCAAAAACTAGAATAAGAGTCCTTCGAACTTAGAAGATTAAGATTGAATTTAAATCTCGCATTCACACGAGTGTCCGTGGACTTTTAAATCTGGATTTATAACCATTCTATGGACGGTGCAATGATGGTCGGCGCTATACCTTTTCAAGTTGGTTGTAAATGTGATCTTATCAAGAATGCAAGCAGCTTTTTTTTCGCAGACCGAGTGATTAAGGTTTGAATAACTTTGAATACCGGAGTGGGTAGTTATACGGTTTCCTAATATGTATGAAGGCTTGACGCTCGCTTTGGGACAGCATGCGAGTCACATCGTCCAGCACGCTACAAATTGCCGCTAGGTACGCTGAAAGCACAGCCTGAAAACTGTGCTCGTAGCGTTGATTAGTGTTAGCGGCACGCACAAAAACGTTTCATTCTTCTTATTATTAGAATTCCCGGTGTTGCAGCACTAACCGAACACTATTTTGCAGTAACGATGACTATTTTTCAAGTCTTCGAACGATTTATTGCTACTAGAAATGATCATTTAATACATTTTTCATGAGAAACGAAAATGCCTTAGATCAGTATTTAGCCATACCTTGGTTCTTCGTCTGTTTGAAATTCACGAAATTAAATTTCCGGATTCGTTGTTTTGGTGCCTAGTGGGCAAAGATGTATGTAGTATCGATTGAGCCATTTTTGTTAAATTTTAATAATTTTGCGACAATTCAATGTTTCAAGTTTAAAATCCGCGTATCACGTGTCAGGGAAATCTTCCACAGTTCAGTCTGCATGCTATAGCAGCGCTTTTTTCGGTGTGCTCGCAGAGCAACGGGTGACAAAATCGGAAGCTAAGAGGACCATGCGTCGAAGTTCTATGACCAAGCCGGTGTATGGAAGCTAAGACCAACAAATTTGAGTTTTTGTCTTAAGCAGTGGCGTGCACAGTGGGTAGACCAGGGGGGCATTGCTCCTACCCTTTTTTGGAAAAATGCCTTCTTTTACCCTTTTTGAAGAAAATACATGCCATATTTTGCCTTTTTGCACTGAACAATTCTGGTCGCAGCGAGGAGAAAGGGACTAGAGCCTTAAAAAGGGCAAAAAGAAAGATAGGAAACCCAAGAAAGGGGCCAAAAATGTAAAAAAAAAAAAAAAAACGTGGGTGGCAAGCCAAAAAAAAGTAAGAAAAAAGTCCCAAGAAAATAAAGCCTCGGCGTGCCCTTTAACAGAAAGTTGCCTCTGCCCTTTCGGATGTCTGTGTATGCTACTGGTCTTACGTCGTGTGATCTTTAAGGACATTTCTCGCGATTATGAAACAGGTAGTTTTTTCATGGTGAAAATGTCTTTGTTGTGTCAGGACGTTGGCGTAATTGAATGTTCTTCATGGAATCAAATATTCCAGAAATACTGGATAATTTATGAGATCAAAATACTGGCTCAATCGACGACACTGGGATTATAATTATAATTGCTGCTCACTTGTCTCTTTTAACAGTTCATAGGCTCCATTATGCTATTCGTTAATTAACAATATTTACTGTTAATTTTTTTTTTTAACGTTTAGTTGCTGACATTTAACTCGTATCGTAAGCCGTACGTGAATGGAAGACCTCTACATCTCTTCCGTGTTCCTCAAGCGATACGATCTCTTGAATCGAGAGCCACAAATTCTCGACACCAGTTGGTGATAATTTTTCCCGCCGCAGTCGTTTCCACGGCACTACGATGCATTCTTGTACCTCGAGGGGGTCGTACAAAACCTTGTATCGTGCCTAGTTCCATTTAGGGTTCGGAGTTCAAGTAAATTTCCGTAATGAGCTCAGCGTCGCCTTCGCAACTTTAGGCGAGACCGCTGAAATCGCGAACGCCATAACTCTCGCCGAATCTCGCCGGAAACGTGATGTGTGTGTATCGTGAGTGTTCTTTATTTGTCGCCACACCAAAATGGCGGAAGAGAAAGTGACAAAAGGGAACTAACTTCAACGTGACAAATGACGACTCCAAAAAAAAAGTTTAAAGCGAGCGTTATAAAGAGAAATTACTTTTGTACATTTCTATGATGAATAGTACGCCGTTCTTTTTACTTACGTTTTCACGTTAGACGTACAGGTACGAGAATATACGGGCACTGCCAAGAGACTGGGCAATATTTTCCATTTTTGCCAAAGACACATTTAGATGAAGAAATGATGGAGAACAACAAGTATGATGTACAGAACGTTTTATGGAGCACTTTTCACGCCCGATAAGGTCTGATTAGGTTACAGGAAGAAAGGAAAGAAGAATGTTGGTCGAGATGCGTGTTAACACACAGGTTATTTTCTCCAATTCTTAAATAAACTAGAAATATTAAGACATAGTATTTTTTTTTTTGCCTTCATTGAGTCTTTTGATTGTATTCTGATTTATATTCCCTCTCCATCGCCTATGACTGAGCACATTCAGTGGAACAGAGTCCTGGACGCGATTGTGTCCGGGATTAGTGATTTAGTTAATTTTACGCCAGTTTACAAGCGGCTCGCGAACGGTAGTAATCTGTTGATTAACTGGTTCACCGATTTGAGTCTAAGTAAAATCACCTGAATGAAGCGTAAGTGGATAAAGTTGTGCTGTACGTTATTTCTAGGGCTTGATTTTCACTGATGGCTTATTTCTAGTTTACTTTTATTATTTAGCTTAAATAAATTAGGGCCTACTCCTACAAGTAAGTCAACAGTTCGCAGTTCAACTAAATTACTGTAAGCTAATGTCGGCAAAGATCAAACACCAAACAGATGCAGCTAAAGAGCTACAAACATAAAAACATACAGGCAGGAAAAAAACTGACTGAGGGATGTCTACCGAAACTCAGACATTCATAAAGATTTTCCGCATATCTTTTGCTTGTCAGTATCTGTTTTCTTTCTTTAAAAAAAAACTTGTTATGTAGTGTCGCTGACTTCGAAATTAAAAATTATCCATTTTAGTGAGACCACAAAGATAGGTCAACACAGCAGGCATGTTTTTTTTTATAACAATGTTCTACCGACAGTTTTCCCCTATATATAGTTTTTTTTTCATATAACTAAGCCGAAATTATACTGAAATGTGTCGGATAAAAATCGACACTCATAATTAAGAAAAATGACTACGTGGTCTACATTATATGGGGAAAATTAAAAGGACGTACCTTCTTACCAATTTTGAGCATCCTGCTCGAATTAGCTTTTGCGACATTTACGTAGCTTAGAGTGAATGTAGCAATCCCGTTTCTCACGAGGAGAAAATTAGGAAAAATGAATTCCCTTGCAACATTTATACACGTCTGAACTAATGTTGACAAACTGAGCCATACAGAAAAGCCAACTTGGATGAATGTACCTTTAAACTTCGAGGAGTGAAAAATTCAACCCCATCGAAAAGGTAAGCTTTTATTGAATTTGGTAACAAGAACGGGATACGAACATGACATTTTTCTGCTTTTAGAAAGCCATAACCAGTTGATAGCCTGAAGGCGGAGTTGTGGCGATTATTGGTTCGTGCAACGGCTCCTCAACACAAACACCACAGTTGAGTGATCACTAGGTAACGTTACGTGGAGTCATGCTACAGGGGGGGGGGGGGTTATTCCAAATTAAAAACCTAGCTCATGGAATAAGGTGTAAAGTCGTGGTTCAATTCTAGTGACGTTTTAATTATTAATTTGAGCGATGATCAGCTCTGGCTCGCTTGATATTTTGGGGCAACTCTTGTCTTAGCTAAGGAATGCCTTAAATGCTAGGCTTACTCTGGATCAGTTAGAATGATGGCTATTTTTTAGTTGGAATGCTTAATTTGCTATTTCGGGGTTGCAGTGAAACACTGGCAAAAGGTTGGTCTGGGTTGAATTTAACTTGGGGGAATTGGGACAAATGGGAAATATTTTTAATTAAGATGACCTAAATTACCTTTGGGTGTGAGTTGATAGGAGGTTCGTGGCGGAATGAATTCTCGATTAATCCCCTAATTGTTGGGAGCACTAGGCAGAAGACCAAGCGAACTCGAGCCATTACAATTGATGCCAACATTAAGTACAGGCAATTCATACGCTATACGTACAGGATGAGGCAACTAAAGTGTTACGATCCGATATCCTGTGAATGGCTAATGAGAGAATAATAATGATAGAAATGCAATGATGGGTACGATGGAGGACGTTTACACAAGAAAAAAGATTGACCTTGAATTGATATTTCAAGGTCATCCTCGTGCTATCTTCCAAACGAGATATGATACGACAAAAAAGTAAATCAGAAAGTTGGACGCAAGGAGATAATGTGACCAAAAAAAAAAAAAAAAAAACAGCAAAAAACAGATTCAAAATCGGATAATAAATACTAGGAAACAGGCTTTGGGCCTGTTGTAGGCGGAGCGAACAGACCTTTATTTCAAATTTATATTTTGTGTTTTATTTTAATGACTGTACCATATTTGTTAATACTCACTCGGCTAAGTTTGGGATCTCTGGCTTTCGGTGTGACGTACGGTGTGCTTCGTCGGAATTCCTTAACTATTCACCACTCCAAAGGTACAATGGTGAGTGAATAGTTAAGTTCGAAAAACTTAACTATAAATTCGAAAAATTGTAATTCTCCCGTAATAATTGTTCGATTTACGGAAAATTTTGGCGCAGCAATACTAATTATTGAGGTATCAAGCGTTGTACCAAATTTGATTCCAATCCGAGCTTTCGTTTGGGCTCCACCCAGACTAAATATGTGCAACCAACGGACCAACCAACATTTTGCAATTTGGTGTCCTCTATAGGCTACGCTTCGCTCGCTCGCTCCGCCAAAAATAGTTACGATGATGTTTAAAAGCTAACTCTGAACATGCTGGCTACACTGTAGCCACGTCACTGAACATGCTGGCTGCACGTCGTTAAAACAAGAGTTTGCTCTCTATCCCCATTTTGCTGCTATATGATTGGAGATCGGAAAGAGGGGGAAAAGTCCAATAACACTAAAGATAATAGGAATGTAACCATACGCTGAAACCCGTGGAATTGCTCATGTCTTGTTGCGATCCCTTTGGCCAAATTCTAGTGATTCTGATGAAACCTGAGATTTTTCTTGATGAAGAGAGCGGAAAGTAATATCCAGGTTTCTGGTGGCTCAGCTGCAGGTCATTCACAAACTTTGGCATTAAGAGAGAGTTTTCAGTTGTGCGAGAAAATCCTTCGTTGCCTTTCATTCCACTCAGGAAAAATGTGTGCAAAGTTTTCCCTACAGTAACCCCTTCCTGACAAGGGAACTCGTATATACGCAAGAAGCTAAAAAAAAAAAAACTACGTCCCAGTGACGAAAAGCATTGTGAAGGTTCTTGGGTACCTGGTCACAGTAAGCGACCCCAACGGAGTAGTTATTGGCTGGACTTCCAGTAAAGTTTAATGGAATTTTATTATTTTCAGGAGTACAGTTAAGAAGGAACGATGATTAACCAGCTCTGATTCGATTTAGAGTTTAACAGGTTAATGTATATGTCCATGTTCGACTAAATTAAGTTTCTTCAAATTGTTGCGCACATTGGCTAGCAAACGCTGAGTATCGTTCGCTTCGCTCACTCAATCAGCGCAATCAAATCGCCGCCACCCCCATTCTTTCATGCTTCCATGTTCATTTTCTTGCTGGCGAAAATATCAGCGCATTAAGTGACTCATATCACTTCCCTCTCGGCTAATGATCACTGCTATTGTATTCTACCAGCCATGTACTGTTCATGTTCACAAACAAGGCTCAGTTGGTCTTGAAGCTGCCCCTTCGAAAAGCATGCTGTCCTGTAAAGCTATCCTGCAATGCAATCCCTCCAACCAGATGCGCGGGACCGTGTCCCGTGGCTGGGCCTTGCCAGCTCCCTTCTATTTTGTGCAATTGTATACCTCGAGCTTTTAAAACGTGTCCAGCTCAGAACAAAAATTTTAATTTCGTCAGGGTTTGAACTAGAACTCAGCCTCCTTAGCTATATGCACCGACCAATTCGCCAACTCCCCTATCTTGACATAAAAAACTAGCCCCCCCCCCCCCTTCCCTCGATGTTCCACCTGATCTAATCTCTTTGTTGTCACTAAATTCCCGGACTAACAATACAATTACATGTTATGTTTTTATATTGTCATGTTTTATTGATCCTTATTGGCTTTAAAGTTTGAACTGAATACGACTAGATTGCCCTTGTGGTTCAAAGCAGTTCAAAGCGGACTCCTTTACGAGGGCAAAACTAAAAACACGACATTCGGTCTGATGTTGGGGGCGACCCAATGGCACAGTTGCTTTTCCGGGAGAATGGTAGCGTTTTAATCGGTAGCAGAGGTGCACACTGGCCATTTAGACACCAATTCAATTTAATTCGTCTCAAGACAACGTTGCGTTCGTGCTGCCGTGTTCTTGTTACTGGTAGACGTCTTGTCACAATTCCAGTTGGAATTACAATTTGAGGTTGAATGAACGCTTTATTTGCAGGATTCGAAAGAGAAAGGCAAAGGGGAAAGAATAAAAAAAGGAAATTTACATACATTGTACATACATTTTTTAAAACAATAAATATTTCGATTTACACTTACGCGTGTTGTCTTCTGCTCCATGCAGGATAAAGACAAATAACCACAGCTGGTAGGAAAATGTGTTGAGTTTGTTACCGCAGATTATTTTTTTTCTTTAATCATAAAAACAAGTTATTTCGAATAATTGACATTTGAAATAATTATCAGAAATAAACACAGAAACATTTCTCAACCGTCTGTATTTTTGGTTCATTCAAATAATTGTTTTTAATTCGTTAATTTGTAATACGCCAATGTAAATGTCTGCTGTTTTATAAATACATATAATCAGGAAACTAAAAAATGTTTCGATCTCTCTTCTTTATCTAGACGAAAGAGAAATTTGTAAGAATTCGAGTAAAATGAGTCCCAACTAAGCCCAAAGTTCATTGCAAACTTGCAACCTAGTGTGTAAAGTGAGTATTCAGATAAACACACAGGTGCTATGAAGTACATTTACATCATCACGTTGACTGGCGTGGTTTTCTGCATTACCAAGGATTCACATGGTTCCATTTACCGGAATATGTTAAATGATGTTAGCGAGTGTATCACCCAAGGTTTCAGGCGTTTCACGTACACCACAGGCGACACGGGAAATCTGATTTCTTTTCCTATCCGGGGGTGTATTTCATCTAGTCTTTCTCTCCTGCACAATAATTCGGTGACATCCACTTAGAGAAAGCCCAAAGTAGTGGGTTAAAGGGAGTCAAAAGTCGGGTGGGAAATATGAAGAATTTTACCCCGAGTAGACCACGAATTGTCTTTTCTCACTGAATGTCTTTAACTTGCCGTACCTAGCAAGCAAGTGCGCCGTATCAGCCGTTTCGTGTCTAAAGGGTACATATTCAGCTACCAAAAAGAACTTTAACCAGTGGTGCACCCAAGGAGGGGGAGGGAGAGAAGGGGCAAAGTACTCCCCCAACCCCAAGTCCTGAAGTTAAATTGGAAAAATTAGCGAAAAATCATGCACATAGAAACAACTTAGTGCAGTAAGATCTTTATGGACTCGACTTACTCACTGTTTCCTTTTGCGGGGGGTTGACCCTCCTGAATGTTATTGGTGTCGGCGGCCACTTACGGTCCGGCACTTCCTTGTTGATTGTTGCCATCTTGCTGGTTTTCGTCGTCGTTTCCATTTTCCGCATGACATTGTGCGTCAATTGGGCGATAAGTCTGTCCTCCTGTCCGGTGTTTTTCAATTTTTGCAGGAGGTACAGATGTATGACAAGATTTAGATTAGGGGTTTGAATAATGTCTCTGTAATGTGTGGTGCAGTGGCAACCCGGACCACTGTGACTGAGGTTGGCGCTAATGACCAAGCTGTCGACGCGCCATTAAGCCTCATCTCCCCCCCCCCCTCTTTATGGATTTACGTTTTAATCAAGTGATGTGAACAGGATTCGAAATTGTGATTAGTCCATCACCAAATCACTGCCATATTGCCTTAACCGATGAAGAAAAGGGAAATCCATTGGCTATATCGGTATAGTTGACAAGTGGCCACATCATTAAAGGTGGTAAGGCAGTGGCCGAGTGACGGACTGACTTGTACCAGTTTGAATCTGGGTCAGGTCACGTCATGATTTTTGATGATCGCTTAGGAGAAGCCGGGGCAAAGTGGATAATGGGCATTACAAGAAAACAACCGCTACCGGAACGCTGTTGATTTTTTTTTTAGCTGCAGTACTACTTTATTAGTGACGTCACGTTAGGTTTGTATTTTGACACTGGAGGGATTAGTGTGCGGCTCGTCTTTCAGCTTTTAATGCAGGTTGATAAAAAATCGTCAGCGAGGGAAATGTGTCATATCTTCGAAACTATTGCGTCACCGACAGATAATTATGGTGTCATTTTGAAGAAGAATTCTTGTAGCACTATAATTTTGTTTGAAAAATAAAGTATAGTTTAAGGACGAAGTAAAACACGATGAAGGTGCACAGTGGAGCAAAGTGGATACCTATTGTTAGTGCTTTCAGTCAAGGTCATCCCCGGGGCAAAGTGGATAAATGCAACTTTTTACAATACTGAATTTTA
>JAHWFP010185257.1:11581-26893 GCA_023313725.1 Lithobius niger | reverse complement strand
CCAAGATGAGTCCAGATCAAAGATGTTGTTCTTCTTTTCCTCAACGGTTTCCGCATAGATGTCGGGGGTTCCTATTGGTCGTGAGAAAAACAAAATCCATTGATAACTTAAGGCTGGGTATGAATGGTACCGAACGTTCGTACCACGGCGTCTAAATATTATTTTGGTGGAGTGGGCGAGGGCGGAGTGTGTGAGGGCCGACCCAGACAGGCCTGAGAGATCTGTGGATTGCGGTTTACATACTCTGCTCCCTCCTTCACCTTTTATACATAAATTCATGAAGACAGAAAGACGAAATTAGAATAATAATAAAACAATAATGACCAGCAAAGATTTTGTCACACCAACTGTTGAGTTGTGCGACGATACCGAAACTCCGGAGACATTAACTGAAAGGCTGTACTCGCGTCTCGAGAAGAATAACGCCTTACCAGTTGGTAACGGATTTTCTTTGATATCGGAACTCATTAAGCAATTGAGCAGATTAACTCCACCGGTACAACCGATCTAGTTGGCTAGATAAGCCTAAACTTCTGTATTTGAGTGAGGAAAACACCAAATTTGGCACAGATGCTAATTTATATATACTGATGAAATCTGGATATAGGGCCAACTGAATTTCTGAAACCGAAAGTGGAAACCGGAAGTGCCTATTTTCAGCCATAAGTCACACCAAAAAAATAGCTTGACCAGTCTCAATACGGAAAAAAAGTGTTTAAAATGTGGTGCATCATACCTGAATACTATTCTCCACATTTCAAGGTTTGATAGCTGACTGATAGATAGCTTAAGGGCTGAAACGAAGGGCAAAAGGTCAAATTTTGGACGAAAAATCACAATTTTGTCATTTTCTGCTAAACCGTTGCATTTGCAAAGGGAAAAATTGTTTAAAATGTGGCGTATCATACCTTAATACTATTCTTGACAATTTTGGGTGTGACAGCCCTGACTGAAAGGTAGCTTAAGGGTCAAACGAAGGTCAAAAGGTCAAATTTCGACGAAAATTCACATTTTTGTCATTTTCTGCTAAACCGTTGCTTTTACAAAAAAAAAAACATGTTTCAAAATAATTAAAGTAAATCTAATTTAGAGCTTTTTTTGATTAAATAAAACATGTGCCTGGTTCGATGCTTAGGTTACAAATTGCTTTAATATTAAGTGAACAATCTTTTTTATCATAGTTACATTTGTTTCATGACTTTAGAAGTTGAACTGCTATGTCATTACTAATCCTACAAATGGATGTAGATAAGTTCATCCGAAAGGTGTAGAGGCCCTTTATTCAATGAAGCCAATAAAAATATTTTTCTGTAGTTATGTCCGAGCCATAACTGCTCTTTAATACTGATGTATAGGGTATAAGCATTTTGACAAAGCTCTGTCCCACAGTTAAGCAAGCTATTTTACAAACATTGTCCAAAAAAAGTCCTCTTTTTAGATGAGAATAAATAATTACATTATTTTTGTTTAGAAATGACATAGTAACAGCTCAAAGTTAAAAATTTAGTAGTAGATAAAATTCAGTAAAAGTTAAAATTAAGACTACGTAGTAGACAATTAACCATACAATTAGACTTATAGCAAAACCGTTTTATCGGTCTTATTGGCAAAATATATCTTCACCTAACACCTGCAAACACTGATTCTCAGACTCAAAGCTCATCACATTACCATCAGTTTTTAATGTTAAGGACATCATAAGCAAGAACAACATGGAAAAGTAGCTCATTCCTAGTTTTTTCGTGTGACTTTACGAAGGTTGGCTCCTCAACATTCGAAGAAAGAAGAGAATTCGTTCTGCCTCTGCCTGTGTTGTACTGATTAGTCATAAACTTGAGCTTTCATGTTGCTTTCAAATTGTGTTTCGATTCATGTCCTTGCCAAGATATGAGATGCCCTCACCCTTTAGAGTGTTGTATGGGTGTATCTGGGGATCCTAGAAATTCAGAGCTCCAGAAGGTCGGTTTCATTGAAAGTTAAGTGGCCTTTTCGGTTGCAAACCAGGTTTATCTATCCTCTACTTTCCAGGGACTATAAAGATAATGTTTAGCTCTTCCTCATCCCCGTCAGCCCCAAGCCGCTTCATCCAGATGGCACAACAATATTCAGAACATTAGTATAGGCTGAAAATTTTCAAACTTCAGGTTACTACACATATGTGGAAAGACATGGAATGACTTCTCAGTTTCCAACAACTATATGTAAAGATCTTACTAATCCTTCAGTCTTAAGACATCATGCAGCTTACATGTATGTCGCAGTGGCGTAGCTACAAGGTGGCAGAATGCCACCGGCCTCCAGCCTCAGGGGGGCCCCCAAGAAAATAGAAATTTAGATTTAAAAAGGCTTTTTTATATTACACTTGATATAAACTGTATTTTAAAAATGATATTCGAGCTTCCACGTCCGTCCATCCCCTATCATTGAAAATATATGGTGGCCCTTAAAAACGCACGAGCTAAAAAAAATTTTGTCAAGTCCAAACTATTTTCCAATTTTTTTTCAAAAAAAGGGAAAATAGGGAACACTTAACTGGAGTACGAAAAAGTGGTCCCTATTTTCACTATTAAAAAAAAATTGAAGAAAGTATGGCCTTAGAAATTGTTTAGCTCGTCGGTCATCTTGCATGTTAAGGAGGGGACCCCAAGGGTTAATTTAGCCACCGACCCCACTTAACGTAGCTACACCACTGGTACGTTGCTAGATAATATACTTCTCAGTCTTCCAGCATTTATACAGGTAGAATACCACACTTTGTTTCAGACAGCTTTACAGAGTTTGATATCTATTTGAGTCTATACGGATGAGCTGGTACTAACAACTGACCTGATTTCTCTTCAGCAACAATCAGCTTCATCTGCAAGCCTATGCACTTTCATCCTTCAGCAAGCTACCGAAAATTGATTTGTCTTTGTATCAACCTTTAGGAAACAACGGAGAATAGTCACATTCACAGATAAACTGGTTCTTTATCAGTTTATGGGATCCTGCATGGAAAAGTTATTTTGTGACCACTTTAGCCTTGAAAACTTATACACCCATAGAATCTAGCTCCGCCTTAGTATTTAGACCTTTGTGCTGATAGGTGCTTCTCCGCCTACTTCTTGCCTTCCTACAGCAATTACAAATGTACAGGATTTGGACACAAAAGTAGTTGGATTCCTCTGATTTCAGATATTGGAAAGCGAGAATGCATTTTATCAATAAATGCATACACAGAGAAGGTCTCCCTACTTCTAAACATTCAAAGACCAACACAAACCATATAATCTTTCTCTACAATGACTGTTCAGCAGAGAGGATCTGGCTTCTCTTTCTTAAACACCTACACTGAGTACCTGGTTCATTCTCGATATTTCAACACTACAGGGAAAGAATCGGACTCCTTTTCAGTCTTTATGAAGAGTCTGGCTACACAGACAGGGTCCAGCACTCACTCATGTTGTTAACACTTGCACGTGTAATATTGCTCTTCCTTCAATCTAGTCTAAAAACAGGGTTAAATTATTCTGCTCCTTAGTGCACGTGTGACTAGTCTAGCCTGCAGGATCTGTGTTTTCTTCAGCCATTAGACAGCTATAATGCAATTCCTGGGTTTTCTTCTACCGTTAGACAGCTATAATACAGGATTTGAGGTCATCTTCAGCCGTTAAGCAGCTGCATATAGGATTCTGCTCTTTTTCAGCCATTGGGCTGCTACAATACAGGAACCGTATTTTCGAACCATTAAGTAGCAACAATACAAGATAGCTGCTTAATAGGGTCGTTTTAAGGTCTTAATAGGGTTTTTTTCAGCCGTTACACAGCTACGGGGCATTCGTTAGCCATTATGCAACTATAATGCAAAATCCAAGTCTTCTCCATCAATTATGCAGCTACAATACAGTATCTGGGGCCAACTTCAGCTCTATAGCTAGCTACAATACGGGATACGGGTCCTCTTTAGCCATTAAGGAGCTACAATACAGAATCCGGCTCTTCTTTTGCTGTCTTTTTGTGCCATTAGGCAGCTACTATATAGGGTGCGGACCTTCTTCAGCCGTACACAGCTACACTTATACAGGATTATAAATCTTTTACAGCCGTTTAACTTCAATATGTAAACCTGATAACGTCCTTAGCAGGTTTGATTTTTGGTTGGTGTATCAAGTTTAATATTTCTATTCAGCTTACGAGTTACTTCACAGGCAAGTTGGACCGTCGAATTATAACTCCTAATATTGCAGTGAAACTAATCTATTAAAGGGGAAGCTGTCGAGAGCTATTACTTTGCTGCGTGGTTCACATGTTGAGACATTTTTTTTTTTTTGTGAAAGCAACGGTTTAGCAGAAAATTACAAAAAATGTGATTTTTCATACAAAATTTGACCTTTTGACTTTCGTTTGACCCCTTAAGCTACGTTTCAGTCAGGGCTGTCATACCCAGAAATGTCAAGAGTAGTATTAAGGTATGATGTGCCACATTTTAAACACTTTTACCTTTGTAAAAGCAACGGTTTAGATGAAAATGACAAAAGTGTGATTTTTCATACAAAATTTGACCTTTTGACTTTCGTTTTACCCCTTAAGCTACCTTTCAGTCAGGGCTGTCATATCCAAAAATATCAAGAGTAGTATTTAGGTATGATGTACCACATTTTAAATACTTTTTACCTTTGTAAAAGCAACAGTTTAGCTGAAAATGACAAAAATGTGATTTTTCCTCCAAAATTTGACCTTTTGACCTCTGTTTCAGCCCTTAAACTACATATCAGTTAGCTGTCATACCTTGAAATGTGAAGAATTGGTATTCAGGCATGATGCACCACATTTTAAACACTTTTTCCCAAATATGGAGACTGGTCTAGTTATTTTTTGGTTTAGCTCACGATTGAAAATAGGCACTTCCGGTTTCCACTTCCGGTTTGAGAAATTCAGTTGACCCTATACCCAGATTTCATTAGTGTCCCTAAATTAGCATCTCAGCCAAATTTGGTGCTTTCCTCACTAAAATGCATAAGTCACCCTATTTTAGTGGCTTACCTACTCCAGTAATCCAACCGCCAAACCTCGAACCATTTGATCCTTCGTAGTGTATACACTTTTAGCAAATTTAAGCGAGAAATACGGTGAATTGTTAGAACAGAACGAAAACAAGAAAAAAATAGAACGAGAAGTATATTCCAGCACCGAGAAGATAATCCAGATTTTTCCACAATTAGTAAAAGAGAAACGAGATGATAACGTTGCGACAAACATTTTTTAAATTATTAGGTCTAAAATTGCGCAAAATAAGGAAAAAGACCAAGATCCACAAAAGCCTCAATCCACTTGCACGTTTATACAACAGAGATAAAAATAAATAAATATTAGGTCAGAAATTATATAAATATTAGGCCTTTATCCTGGGTTTATAATGGGTTAAACTATAAGGGCTAAATTATTACTTAAAAAATACTAGCCGTCCTCCCCGGCTTCGCCCGGGGTTTTGTTTTGTCCGTGGTTGTTCTCAGTTTTCGCTCACTGTTGCCTAAACGTACACTCTGATGGGCAGTTTTTCTTCCTGTATTACTCTGCCTTTCCTCCATCCACTCCCTCCCATCTCTCCTGCCTTTTTCCTGCCCATCTTCTCTCTCCCTTCTCCGTTCCCTTCCTATACCGCTGCCAGTCCATCTACTTCCCTGCCTTCCCTTTGCTACACGCAGTTGAATTAAATACTGCTCCTTCCTCTCCCCTTCCCTACCCCCGTTGGCGAAATTTGGTGGAACAAAATTGCCATGGTCACTATTTAAAACAACGTCACTGAGTATCCGTAATGTGTGAAAAATAACTGTGCATGACGTCGTTTAATGGTAACAGACGCATTGCTCCCTTGCCCCCACCACCACCTTCCCAATCTCTTTTTTTCTCTAAAGAGCAGGGCTAACAGACGTACTGCCCCACACACGGGCATTTATCGTCCAGGCTTTCCTCCCCACTCCCAGTTTATCGCTTTGGCTTGAGCGATCTGTGAAAAATAAGTTTCTTTCGTGTGTGACGTCATTTAACACTTGCCGCTGAGATGACCGCGCAGAGCAAATTGTTAGTCGAGGCAACAATGTGCCTTCTTTTCAAGGCAACAACGTACCAGTTTTAACTTCTTTCCAAAGAATTAACACACTCGCTAGTTTTCATTGTTCCCCTTTCGGGGGTCGTCGTTGCTTCATTTCTGCTATGAGACTTTGGTTTATAATGTACTAGCATCGTACCCGGCTTCGCTCGGGGATTTGTTTGACCCATGGTTGTTTCCCAGTATTTGCTCGGTGCTGCCTGATCGTTGACTGCAACAGTCGATTTTTGTTTGTGTAACACTCCCCCTTTCCGCCAATCCTCCCCTCTCACCTCCTCCTTTTATCCCGTCCTCTCCCTCTCCTCTTGGTTTCCTTCCTTTCCTCTTTGCTATACGTAGTTGAATGTGGATGGTTATTTGAATTAATAGCAAACACCCCTAGAAATTCTCTTTTAGGTTGAGTTAATGTGTAATCGTATGCTTAATGGTAACAGTAGCTTCCCCGCCCCCCCCCCCCCACTCTTTCGCTGTGGCTTAAGCGATGCGTACCGTGTGAAAAAGAAGTGTGCATGACGTCATGTAATAGTTGCCCTTGAGATTACCACGGTGTTTGGTTAGAAGGATAATTGTTCGAGCAAATTGTTAGTCCAGGCAACAATGTGCCAATTTCAACTTCTTTTCAGGTCAACAACGTCCAAGTTTCAACTTCAAGCCAAAGAATTGACACACTCGCACTTTTCATTGTTCCCCTTCCGGGGGTCGTCTTGCGGTTGCTTCATTTCTGCTATGAGACTTTGGTTTATAATGTAAAAAGACTAGCATGATCGTACCCGGCTTCGCCCGGGGTTTTCTTTCGCTCGTGGTTTGGTTTGACCCGTGGTTGTTTCCTAGTTTTCGGTCGGTGTTGCGTGAACATTATCTGCGACTGGCTATTTTTCTTCCTACCGTCCCTCCCCTTCCCTGCCTCCCCTTTGCTGCACGTAGTTGAATTTGGATGGGTAGTTGAATTAAACACTGCCCTTCCCCCTTTTGCGAGATTTGTGCAAATGAAATTGGTATGGTCTCCATCCCAAACAACCCATAAAAGTACCGTTTAGGTTCTGTTAATGTGTAATCATATGCTTAGTGGTAACCGACGCGCATTGCCCCCCCCCCCCCCAACCCCCGCGTCCCAATGTCTTTATTTTCTAAAGAGCGGGGCTAACAGAAGATTGCGCCACGCATGGGCATTCACCGTTAAGGAACCTGCAACTCCTAGACGCACTGCCCCACTCCCTGTTTATCGCTTTGACTTGCGACGTCATTTATCACTGTTGCCTGAACGTTGACTGAGCTTGGTTGTTGTTTGGGATGTTGTTGTTGAGTTAATGGGCATTTGCCATTCAGGCTCCTCTTCACTCTCAATTTATCGCTTTGGCTTGCGAAATCCGTACCGTGTGAAAAATAACTATCCTTCGTGCATGACGTCATTTAAGGCATGCCTCTGCGATGACCGCGCAGAGCAAATTGTTATTCGAGGCAACAATGTGCCAAATTCAACTTCTTTTCAAGGCAACAAGGTACCAGTTTCAACTTCTAGCCAAAGAATTGACACACTCGCCTATTTTCATGGTAGGGGTTCTCCTTCCGGGGGTCGTCGTGCTTCTAGCTGCAACCCCCATTTTAGAAAAAAGGCACTTCCCCATATGACGCTTTACCTGTCTGCCGAAATTTAGATCTGGCAACTTTCCGTAATGAGCTACCCTATGAGAATTAACATGGGAGTCTGGTGACAGCTAGTTACTAGTTACTAGTAATACTCAACGTTATTAAGGGCACATTTTCTCCATAAAGAACACGTTCCCACATTTTCGTGTTGAGGTTTTCTTTGTTACTGGACCCAAGACACCTGATTCAAACGATTTACAAAGATTTCTACCGCATGGGGAATTTACATCAGTATGCTGAAATCACGTATAAGTTGGTTTCCGTTAAAAGACACAGTCTGCTCGTGAGCCGCCATCTGACAACAATTACACTCTAACAATTCCGCGCTTACAATTAAGCTCCAACAACAATAAAACGTCTACTTGGCGGCGACACACTAGCGTGTGTCTAGATTACATTACGCAAAGATACGAAAAAGATTGGTTTACTACGTTAACAAATCCTGGCAAGGTGTTCGTGTTGGTGTGGCTAAACTCGAGCAGCTTTGGGTACGAGTTAGTGCCTTGCATAAGCCTAACTTACATTCAAAACTTTGCGTTTTCACTTTTGGACGTAAGCAAACAAAGAATCTTAAAATGACTTAAACAAGAAAACTCGTGTAAAATGTAGTACTGGTTCAAAGCACCACAAGCAGCGGGGAAGTTAATGGGTACTAAGTAAAAATTCTTAAAATATGAAAAACAAGAAACCCCATGTAAAGTGTGGTACTAACAAAACTTAAAAGCGATGTGTCGTTCTCGGTGTTCGGCTCTGGCATTGCTTATATTGTACAGCTTCCGAAGATGTGGAGCCCCTGTTAGCAGCATAAGAGTTGCAGCAAGAAATAACCTCGAGCGCAGCGAGACGACGCGGAATCAGCGAGCGAAGTGAGCGACTCCGCTAGTCTAAACCATTAAAAACTTGCAGTCGGTTTATAGGTATGTACAATTTGAAGTCTCTAGGACGACCGGTTCAGGATTGGTGAACTTAACAGCGGGCGTATGTCGCGACCTCTTCTCCTCCGGAAGTAGGAGGTTAAAAATGTAAGAAGTGTGTTGAAAGACAGGAAATTAATCCGTTCGCAGTTAAGGCGTATTTTTAAGAAACGAAAAGGGTCCTAAATGCCCCAAATTAATGAAAAAGCGCCTTTTGCAACAATCACGCAACAATCAGCAACAATACCGCAACAATACGTGACGTCATCGATTGTTGACGGATTTTTTTCGTGAAAGCCTCGAACATTTCAGGAACGTGCGGCAACAATGTATTGGGGGCAACGGTTGTTATGAGTGGCAGTATCTGAATATAGCCCTTCATTAGTATGAGGCACGTGCAGTTCATGGGTGGAGAGGATGTTGGAGTTGTTTTATGGATATTTAAAATCCAATACCACAGAATACCCGTTTAGCAGTTTAATTAAATTACATTACGCAAAGATACGAAAAAAATTTAATACCAAATATTAATTACGTAAAGCAAATACAACAAAAAAGGGTGAAAAGAATATTTTACGTCTGCATTTGTAACATTTCAAACGGCAACAATCAACCAGCAGTGTATACGTAAAGCCATTACCTGGTTCTCTCCTATTAGTAAACCACGAGCAGCTTGGGCAATGCGTTAGTTCCTTGCGTAGGCCATACTTACGTTAAAACTGCGTTATACGATTGGTTTACTACGTTAACAAATCCTGGCAAGGTGTTTGCTGTAGGTGTGGCAAAACACGAGCAGCTTTGGGTACGAATTTGTGCCATGCGTAAGCCTAAGTTACATTCAAACTTTTACGTTTTCATTCGAGGACGAAAACAAACAAAAAATTGTAGTACTAACACAAATTACAATTGATGTGTGGTTGACGGTGGCCGGCTCTGGCGTTGCTTATATTTTGCAACTTATGCAGCACAATTTATTTGAATAAAATAATAATATTGTCCTTTTTCCCCATAGTCAGCCTTAGCCGTTGAAAAGGACATTAATTCGACAATTTCCCTTTTTTGACAACAGGGATCAGGTTGCAAAATTAGTAGTGGGAATGGCAAAGAAGAAGCGAAGCAATGCAGAATACAGGCGTTACAAGTATGGGATGATCCTTACAGATGAATGTTGACAAAACACGTAGATATCCAATCTTATTTAAACAGGTGTAGCAATAAGGACCCTCCTCGAGCGAAGCGAGACGACGCCAACGGAGCGAAATGAGGCACGTGCAGTTCACGGGTGGGGAGGTTGTTGGAGTTGGATATTTAAAATCCAGTACCACAGAATATCCGTTTAGCAATTCAATTAAATTACACTACGCAAAGATACGAAAAAGATTGGTTTACTACGTTAACAAATCCTGGCAAGGTGTTCGCTGTTGGTGTGGCTATAAATTCGAGCAGCTTTGGGTACGAGTTAGTGCCTTCCATAAGCCTAACTTATATTCAAACCGTTGCGTTTTCACTTGAGGACGTAAGCAAACAAAAAAATCTTAAAATGGCTTAAACAAGGAAACCCGTGTAAAATGTAGTACTGGTTCAAAGCACCACAAGCAGCGGGAAAGTTAATGACTACTAAGTAAAAATTCTTAAACTATAAGAAATAAGAAAGCCATATAAAGTGTGGTACTGATAAAACTTACAAGCGATGTGTCGTTCTTGGTGTTCGGCTCTGGCATTGCTTATACTGTACAGCTTCCGAAGATGTGGAGTCCCTGTTAGCAGTATAAGGGCGGATTTACGCAACGACTCGCCTTTGCATTCTCGCAGCTAGAATTTAATCGCAATGGCAGAGTTGTCGTTGCCATGGTAACAACGCTACCTGGATTAGCTAAATCCGACGTCGTTTGAGTAAATGTTTTATGTCGGATAATCCGTGACAGTAAGACTAAGAATTCCTCCTGACGAAATTTTTTCAGTCGCTTCTGAACTCGTATTACTCAACGTTTTCGTTGCGATGCGAAATGGCTAAAACCGCCGCCATGTTGGAATTTCAGATAATTTCTAGCTTCTAGCTGCGAGAATGCAAAGGCGAGTTGTTGCATAAACGCGCCCTAAGAGTTGAAGCAAGAAATATCCTCTGAAAATGGAAGGCTAAAAATGTGAGAAAAGTGTCGGAAGACAGGAAATTAATCCGGATTTCGTTTAGGCATATTTTCGTGTTTCGAGATAAAAGTTTTACCCTAAAAAAAAAACCGAAAAACCCCATTTGGACCATTGTTGAAACCGATTTTTCGAAGTTGATTGTTAGCTTCGGAATGTCAAATTTTCCTGCTGGTAGATGATCTATAATTGTTGTGAGTGGGAGTTTCGGAATAAACCTCATTCAAGAATGACGCACGTGCTGTGCACGGGTGGGAAGGCTGTTGAAGTTGCTTCATGGCTACTTAAAATCCAATACCAATGAATTTCCGTTTGCAGTTAAATTGAGCAACATTTTGCGAAGATACGAAAAAGATTAAATACTAAAATAAGTAAAGCAAGTACATTGACAACAGAAAAGGATGTAAAGAATATTTTACGTCTGCATTTGTAACGATTCAAATAGCAAGAACCTACCATTAGTGGACACGTAAAGCCATTTGCTGGTTCTCTCCTTATTTGTGGAAAACACGAGCAGCTTTAGCGATGAGTTCGTTCCTTGCATAGACCTAACTTACGTTCAAACTGCATTATATATAGTTGATTACTATACGTTAACAAATTCTGGCAAGGTGTTTGCTGTAAACCACGAGCAGTTTTGGGTAAGAGTTAAGCGCCTTGCACGCTCGACGTTTGCATTTGTAACATTTCAAACAACAAAAATCGATTAGTAGTGTGTACGTATTGCCATTAGCTGGCCAAACTAACCATAAACTTGCGCTCAAAAACTGCACTATGCTTGGTTTACTACAAAACAAATCCTGGCAAGGTATTTAAACACGATCGGCTTTGGGTATGAATTAGTGCCTTGCGTAGACTTAACTGACACTCAAACCGTTGCGTTTTCGCTTGAGGATGTAACCAAACAAACATTCTTAAAAAGAGTGAAGCAAGAAATCATGTAAAATGTAGTACTAACATAAATTGCAAGTGATGTGTGGTTCATGGTGGCTGGCTCTGTCAAAATTGCTTATACTTTACAGCTTATGCAGCACAATTTATTTGAATTTTAAAAATAGTATTGTCCTTCTTCCCCACAGACAGCCTTACCAGTTGAAAAGGACGTTAATTCGACAATTTCTGTTTTTACAACAGGAGGTGGAATGGTCAGGTTGTAAAACTAGTAGCGGGGATGGCGGGACGAAATACGGAGTTATCTCAACCTTATTTAAAGAGATGCAGGTTTTTTTGGGCATGAAATATCGGTCAGTTAGTATGGGAATGTAATAAGCAACCTCCTCGAGCGAAGCGAGACGCGGCACACGGAGCGAGGGAAGCGAGTTACGATTAAAAACTTACGGTGTGTTTGTCGGTCGGTTTGTTTGTACGTCTTCTCTTCCGGAAGTAGGAAGGCTAGAAATGTGAGAAAGGTCTCGAAAGACAGGAAATTAGCCCTACTCCGGATATCATTTAGGCGTATTTTCGTAGTTCTAGGTAAAAGTTTTAACCCTCGATAAAACGAAAAAAAAAACCCTTTGGACCATTGTTGAAACGAATTTTTCGAAGTTAATTGTTAATTTCGGAATATCACATATTCCTGCTGAGAGGATGGTCCACAATTGTTGTGCCACGCAGGCAACGCATGGTCCAGTATTGTTGTCGGTAGGATTATGGCTGGCAATCCGAATAGCTGTCATTCAAGAATGAGGCACGTGCAGCTCACTCATGGGACGACTGTTGGGAGTTGTATTTTGGGTATTTTAAATTCAAACTGCCAATTTGGCCATAAATTTAAATGAAATTACGTAAAGGTACGAAAATATTAAATGCTAAATGCAAATTAGGCCTAAACAAACTATATTGATAACAGAAAAGGGGGTTAGAAATATTTCTACGTTTGCATTTGTAAAACATCGACATTCGATCAGTATGCCATTAGCTGGTGCTCTACTCATCAGTCTAGCGTAATTGTGGTAAACACGCATATCGGGTATGATTTCGTGCTGCGTGTAGGCTGACTTGCATTAAAACCTCACGAAACGGTCGGTTAACTCTGTCAACAAACTTTTGTGTTAATGTTTGTTCAATGACGCATTATTATCTAATGATAACTATTTCGCCATTGGGGATGGGGCGACATAAATTAATGCACAAAATCGCTAAAGCACACAAAGCAGGACGTAAAGTAAACATTCCTAAAATAAGTGAAACAAGAAAACCTATGTATGGGTGGTATAAGAATTTATAGGGGTTTAGTGGTACTAACACGAATTATAGGTGACTTGCGATTCCTGGTGTTCAGCTCTGGTGTTGCTTCTACATCTTACGTAGCACAATTTATTTGAATAAAAAAATCTGTTCACGATAGGGATGAGGTTGCAAAATTAGATGCAAGACTTACTATGATATGAACACAGAAAAATGAAAGAGTATAGGCACAAGTTATGGTTTGTTAATGAACTGAAACATTACGAAAAACGCGCAGTGCAATGTTCATGATCGTTTTTTGGTGTGAAATTCTCCGTCAGCAGCATAAATATTGAAACAAGAAATGTCCACGAGCGCAGCGAGATGCGGCAGAATGAGCGAGCGAAGCGAGCGACTCCGCTAGTATACATATAATCCAAGACATCCAAATCTTCTAATCCTTCGTGCATCAATTACACCTAACAGGATATCGGATATCTACCCAAGCCCATGCAACGTCATAACACAAACTGTGCGTCATGAACAAGGAGGAAAGATGGTCATGGCATCAGAGGCTCAGTCTCTAAGTTTATGGCGTTCACTGTACTATTATAATATGCTCTACAATTGAATGCTGATTGCAGTTACCTCACCTTGCCAAATGGGGGTGGTACACAAGCCTGTGTCAGTATAGATGCTGCAACGTTATTGTAGTGTTCACTCCAATGTAACCCGTACTGCCACATAGCCTAATGTAACAGTTAAAAAGACTAAAAAGACTACCTACGCCACTTTCGAAAATGGTGAGGCGCACACCTCTATCATGCACTGCAACAGCGATCTCTATTACGTAATCTAAAAGCGGTAACCATCACAATTGCCGGTTAAAAATGTGACAGCCTTTAGGTCAACTTGATATTTTAGGCGTAATTGCCAGCTTTTAGGCCTAATTATTACCTGCCGTTTTAATTTAGCAACTAGCAGCTAACGAAAAATTGGGTTCGACAATAATCCTATTCATTTACGCAAGGCGGTGTGGAGGCTTGACGTTCGTGTAACAACGTGATTTTAGGCTTCATTTTCAGCTTTTAGGCCTATTTTTTTTTTACCTGCCGTTTTAATTTAATAAGTAGCAGCTAACGGAGAACTTGGATCGAGAGTAGGCCTATTCATCCATGCAACACGGTGTCGTGGACTGTTTTAAACGAAGCAAATGTGTGTCTCGTTACCGAAATCATTTTATTTTTTATTGTTGCGTGTTATCCTGTAGTGGTTAAATACAACGATCAAATGTTATTATTTCATTGAGTTACGTCAAGAAGGCCTATTAGCTATAAGGAAGCAAAGATGATTTAATTTGCAGTGTTTTTTAAATTAATTTATGGTCGCTGGTGAAAACCATTTGTCTCTAACATTCTGAAGTGGACATTTTATTACGCTTAGGTCATCAGTGAAGTGTTCAAGAATGTTGTAGCATAATGTGTATGTTATCGAGTAAGGAATTTCTGATATTCGTAAAAGTTAAAACTCCAATCCTTGAGTTTCTTATCCACCGAGCAATTTAGCGAAACACGAGTATATATAGTGTACAATCAACGTCAGTATTAGGCAATACACAACTGTCCAATCCCATTTATACAGGGTGACCCAAAAGTCCGAGAACACCCTCACAACTTTTTAAGGGGTTAAAAGAAAACAGTGAGACTTAGAAACGAAGAAAATTCCGGTTACTTATTATGAAAACTACGTTAGTTTTTTTCACAGCGAAAAGGACTTGAGGTCACATCAATGAAGCCTAGTTGTTCTGTGAGTTGAGAAATTATTTTTTTTTCAGCTGCATTTAAAAATATTCCCCAAAAAAATGGTGTAGAAAATAATGTAACCGAAAGTAGCATTTTTCGGTTCGCCCCCCTGGCTAAAATTGCTGCCCCAATGCCGCCTCCCCAGTAAAGCGATTCTAGCGTCGTCCCTGCATGCAAAAGTGTCGTAAATGGAAAGTAGGTGGCAGCAAAATGCTTCGTTCAATTTAGTTCGATCACACCTACAACGCCTTTTGCGGTTTGAAGCCCAGAGTGTGGCAGTAAGGCTTATACTCTGGGTTTCAAACCGCAAAAGACGTTGTAGGTGGGATCGAACTAAATTGAACGAAGCATTTTGCTGCTACCTACGTCTATTTACGACGACTTTTGCATGAGAAAATTCCTGATGTTTGACCGGCTGCCATTTTGGATGGGCTCATCGTATCGAAGCTATCGTTGCGGCAATTTACTCGCCTAATGAAGACCTTTCAAATAAGGTATTCCTTTTGGGGGGGGGGGGGGGGGGGGGGGGGGGGGGGGGGGGGGGGGGGGG
>JAHWFP010185256.1:750-12774 GCA_023313725.1 Lithobius niger | reverse complement strand
TATGCTCATCTTCTGCTAGACTTCAACATTTTGAGGGGCTTTCTGTCGGTGGATATGCCTCTCTTCGAGTTGAACCCCCACACGTCAACAAGGGGTCATTCTTTAAAGCTTCGCCATTAACCTTCCAGGCTGGACTGCAGACGCTTTTTTTTTTTTTGTACTTCGGGTTGTCCCAGCATGGAATTCTCTCTCGGAGGAAATGGTCTCTGCTTCTACGGTTGCCGGATTTAAACTGCTTTTGAAAAAATCCGATTTCTCTGGTCTGTTGCTGCGAACTGATTAGCTTGTTCTGGTTTGGTTCTATGGGGTTTTTTTTGACATGATTTGACATGTTTTTTTTTCTCTTTGCTGGGACTGGTGTCATTGGTTCTTTTACTCTTCCAATTACTACTAACATATTATTATAACTCGTTTTAGTGGTTTATCGCTGAAAGTATATAACAAATTAAAAGGATCTGCTGTAGAAAAGTTAAAGTATGACATTTATCAACATTTAACTTCAAGCTCCATTCGTGAATGTGTTCAGTTACATTTTGTAATTGCCTCGTTGTGTTTTGATTTTACAATTTAGTTTCAAATCATCGGATGATAAAGATGTAAAACACCGCACTTATTAAAAATGTCAGTCAAGTCGTTAATGAAAATAACAAAAAAAAAAAGAGAGGCCCCAGAGCAGAGACCTGCATACTCCGGACGTTACTGGTATATTTCAGAAAATGATCCTCTTTGCAAGACATGTTGACGATTTGCACCACCTTAACATCTTTCCAGTGAACACCTCATTTCCCGAGTTTATGGAGAAGAAAATCATGATTAACGGAGTTGAAAGCTTTAGCAAATTCTGTGTAAATAATTTCAACATGATTCTCTTCATCGATGGCTTCGATTGCATAATCCAAGAGAGAACAAAGGTTTGTAAAGTTGATTTTTTTTTCTCTCGGAAACAATGTTGGATTTCAGAGAGATACATTTTAACATGTTTATATAGTTGTTTATTAAAAAACGAAATAGGTCTATAATTTTCCACTTTCATGGCATTACCTTTTTTTGTGATATGGTGGTACGTTTGTGACTTCGAGACACATTGGAAAAATACCGGATTTAAGAGCCTTTATAAATAGTAGTGTACGGGGAACTGCTAATTCCCATTCTCAGTTTTAAAAAGACTGGTGAGATGTTGTGTGGTCATTTTGCTTTATCAATTTTGCTTGTCATCATATACATATAAACTTCCTATTATTAGACTTCACAATTACGCAGACTCAACGATAGTAAAGGAGTTGTCCCTTTGAATTTTACCAACTACAATCAAGGTATTAGGATTTGTGTGGACACTAGCAAAAATGTCACAAAAAGCTTGTGCCTGCTCTTCGATGCTGTAAGGTCGTTAACAAGAAGCACAGTTAATGCATTACTGCTAACTCCTAGGTTTTTAATGAACTTCCAAAACTGATTGTATAGTCATTGTGTTTAAGTTTAGTATAACCATGTTTAGGTGCTGTTTTTTTTTCTTTATTGATGCAGTTTTTAGTTTTACAACGAAGAGTGACAAATTTACTGTAGTCAGTCTTATTTTTGGATTTCAAAAATCTCTTTCTAGATGAGATTTTCTTTTTTTTTAAATTAAGTTTATTATTTCCTTGTCAAAATAAGCTGGAAAAGGTTTTTTGTAAGTTTATTTTTTATTTTTTGAACAGTATCACTAATTATAAAATTAATATAATAAAATACTTTCCAATTTGCATCGGCACTGGTATGCTAGCTAGAACTAGTCGGACTATTCAACCAACGAAAGAAGATTTTTACATTTCTTTCACTTGTTTGTTTATGTAAACTTAAATCATCTGCACACAATGACATTTTTACGTTTAGTTGTACAGCAAAGTTTACAGCCTGTTGTCTTGACGGCAGAACTTGATCACATGATGTACGGGTAAGATAAAGAAAATGAAAATTACATCTTGGAAAGTTTTACATTTCGTACCCTTTTGTTCCCGTTCAAACCCTGTTATATCCTTTCACGTCATTTTGGACTATTCGTACCCTTTAGTACTCTATTCTCATCGATATTCTTCTGTATCCTTACATACCCTTTTGCAACCTTTCGTATCCACATGTACGAATTGTACAGTTCATACATGTGATCACTTTCACACATCTGAGACGGCTTTCGGTTGAGGTAAAATAGTTTACATTTCTCCCATAGAAGGCCTCATCTGTCCATGGCCTGTTCAGCTGTGGCGAATAATAAAGTTTATGATGAATGTTGGTAACCGATGCGCCATGACGGGTTATAGATTTTATGTATGTGATTTTAACGACTTGTTTCCTTAGTTCAATACTGATTAAGACCCCCCCCCCCCCAATAACAAAAATCAAGAAGGAATACTTCTGTTATTAATAAATTGACATCAGTAAACAGTAGTTCCTTATAACATAAAGGACTGAGTCTTTTCATTCTGTAGCTAAGTTTTACATCATACACTCTTTACCTCAATAGCAGACTTCGTTCGACGACCCTACCTTCCATTGAAAAGGTTTTATCCGTTACATAGGCTTTATGCCAATTTTTACGTATAACAATTACATTTATTCTTGAGACGTTATTCTGTCAAGCATAGTCTAGCGACCATTCTACTCAAATGATTATCTCCTTTCTTAGGAAAATCTAGCACACTCTAGTGTATCGTGGTCAATTGTCGAGGCCGTAAACCATTGTTGCCGATGCCATAGCATAGTGTCTTATATCCTGAAGCATAGTTGGACACATTTCAGGTTGTTGCCGAAAAATAATAATGCGGTACAAAAGCTAAAATTATGGTAAAATCGAGATCAATAACCCAACTGACAAAAATGAACTCGTGAACCCCAATGTGTTACAAGCTACCTAGCTACTTCTAGTCCGCTCAACCCGTAGGGTGATTATTCACCGATATCGAGAAGGATTCCAGCTATGAAATTGGACGAATGACTGCAGTACGAAACGAACTGCATACCTTTTCTGGTTTCCAGCCTGGGGGTGTGACGGGAATGGCGTGGGAGGGCAAAAGTATGAAAGTATTGTTATAAACATTGTTAGTACTGTCAAAGTTTGGACAATGACAACGTATGTACTGACGTGCGTATCTAAACAACGTTGCCAAAGAAATTGTCGACGTCCAATTAACGAAAAATAAACAAAATTACAAAATAAAAGCCAAAAACTGGTAAAGAGGCCACCAAGTTGTGAACGGTTCAGCCTCACAAAGGAGTGATATGAAATTAAAATACTGGAAAAATGGCCACTCAAGCTGCTACTGATGTGGCACTTTATTACACATCTGCAGGCTAGTCGAATTGAGTCTAATACACAATTAAAAAGAAGTGATATTATATCAAAAACCGAAACTGGCAAACGGGACTGCCACATCAACACGCCACAACATTCGCCAACTTAATAGCACCGAGTAATACTTTTGACGTTAAATGAAAACTTAAACATTGCTACCAAAAGCTGCAGCAATGTTCTAGTTTTCATATACAACCTTCAAACTATTATCAGTGCGATTAACTTGGCAAATGTTTTGGTATGTTGATATCACTCCTTTGAAGGGCCGAACTATTCGGACCTTGGTGGTCTCTTTTGCCAGTTTTCGTTTTTGATATAATATAATCTACTATATATACTTTTCAGTACACCGGACAGTTAAACCTGACCTTAAACATACGATTTAAGACATAAACATACGAAATAAACAAGTGCCACAAGATTAATCATTCCATTGCATACATATAAAAGCAGCAGATATCTTGGTTTTAAAGCAGATATAGGCTGTGTCAGAATGACTAAGTGATAGGGTTTCTGCCTTGGCGTTGATGTTGATAAATTCCCCTCTGCAACAGGCCATCTCTCACTCTAGTGGAGAAGGTAAGTAGCCCATCCTAACTCTCGCTTTTTCTTTCACCTCTTCTACCCCTCACAACAATTTGTTTTGTTCTCTCCCGTTCCACCAGCCTCAACATTTTCGTCATAACATTCACCTCTCCCCTATCCAATGTAAAACCTAATACTACTAGTGTCCACGAGCTCCTCATGTACCATTAACTCGTGTTTGATGATCTCCTCCTCACACATTGGGCAAATATCTATCTGGTCCCCCATGTCAATTTCCTCTCCATCTCCTTTACATCAAGTCCCCCTGCCCTAGCCCTGAACAACAAAATGCTCACCCATTCCCCATCGTGATAATCCTCTCAACATTATCTGCTTTTTTCGCTTCTCTGTATAACCTCGTTAAGTTTTCCTGTCTCGTAGCTGTTAACGACTGGTCTCTATTTCCCTTACTACTTTCTTAGCCCACGCTTTCCACTGGAAAAAGCTTGACAGGGATGACTTGCATAACCCTAGCGGAAGAGATGTGCTACAGCACGCGTATCATTTGCCTGTGATGATCGTGAACTGTTAACTCTCTTCCTTCCTTCCCAAAATTCTCGTATCCAACCTGATCTTGGGTTCAATTCCCACTCGAGGAGTCTGAAATTTAATTTTAAAAACCAACAGAAATACGTTTACATCTGTATTTATCACCGATCCCTTATTTGGCGTCCTGTCCTGTTTGGTTTTTAAAGATATCTACTGTGGTGGTCAACACAGCTGAATGGTGCCAGAGTTCAGCGTAGTTGCCTACAGGAGCCGATCAGGTTCGATGACTGGAAAGGTGATGCTGCCAAGCTGTGCAGGACAGGGCAGTGCGAGAGACTACCATGCTTCTTCGGTGTCTATGGGATCTAATCTACCCTGTTCTGGACATTATATCAATCACCTACAGTGATTGGAGGTTTCCCAGTTCGCATCTCTGGGTTTGCCCCTCGCCTTACCATTTTTCTCTTTCCTTCGAAAACGTCTACAACGGTAAAAAAAAAAAGCCGGTTCATTTATACAAGCATCAAATGAGTCAAGGCCCAAGAAACTCGCGTTTCTGAGGAACAGTTGTGTAATGTTTGGGTTTTGTGATGCTTTCAACTGTAAATTATTGCGTGACTAAAAACGAACATCCAACTAGTAAAAGTGTTTTAAAGCAATCAGTGAAACACAGAAACCAGAAAGAGGTAGCTTATTTTGTTGTTTGCAAGCGGGCCTACAGTGGTACTTAATGTTGTTAAATACCTTAGTGTCCCTGGTAATGCGATGGGAATGTTAAATGTAATAAAACTTAGTCAAACAGGAACATTATTTTATATTGAAAATTCTACATGGTAAAATATTAAAAACAGTTGCTAATTTCTATCCACTACTCTGCATAATATTCAATACGATTTAACATTTCATGATTCACATGTGTAGTGTTATGGTACTGTAGGAATGGATGATGAAAAGGGGTGATGTTACAAAATGTATAAATTACAAGTGTTATAGATCCAGGATTAAATTAAATAAATTAAAATAGGAGTAAGCTTGTGACAGATGCTCAGATCCAACCGTTGCATCAGTACATTGAGTCTAGAATGAACGAATATATATATAGTCAGCAAGGCACTGTCAAATGTACAATTCCAGGTGATTTTACTGATATTAAAAGGCAAGGATAGCTGGTCAGCTAATATTAGCATTAACAGGAACTAAACTAACTGGTCACTAAACTGAACAAAGGTCAAGTTTAGAAGCTGCCAGGTGAAATAGCAATTCAGAATTTGGCCCAAGAAGAGTGTAATCTGACGCTAATTTTTTTTCAGAAGAAGCCCGTTCTGAAAGTAAAGTTTGTATCACTTCAGTATATTGCCAAATGCTTACTCTAATTTCGACATTAAGAATAAGTACTACATCATCTACTGGTGATTTCAGGGATGTTTCACAATGCCTTATATTTTCAATAGGGTATGTATCAGCAGTAGTGGGTAAAGACAACTCAAAATGATACCAGTGAAAAGGTTGGAGCAGATCTGAATGACGCAAGCAATCGTTTTTCGTTAGGCAACGCTTTTGGAATCCAAGTTTTGTATCACTAGTCAAATCGTAACACAATTTAGGCTTCGTCCTGTATTATTGTTAATTTGCTTTCTCAATAGCAATAATTGGTGGGTTGAGCTATGAGGAGGGAATCCCATGAAACCCCTTGCAATCTGAAATTAATTCAAGCCTCTGGATGCCAGAATTGACCATTATGAATATTGTTCAAATTGGTTTCTATTATTTCTATGTCATAGTTCTGCTTCTGGGAAGCAACTTCAGCGTCTTATTTTCTGTGCTCATATTCTGAAGATAGTTTCCTCCATTTCTGCGTATATCTCCATCTTGGATGATTGTGAATTCCTGGGTATAAATTATCATTGATGAGGATTTTCTTCATCAATGTGTCTCACATAACCTATTCCAAAATAAACAGAGTCCACACATAGAATTACACCTTGCAACTTAGCCGAAGTGGCTGGCATGTCGAATTCATTCACTTCGCCACACACATTCTTGGCAACAACAGTTTGTTACCATTATGTTCCTCATTTTCCTCATTTGTGTTTGGACTTTGGCCAGCCACCTCACCAATTCAAATCTCACAGTGTGTTGCACTTCCTCCTCAAGTAAGTAAAGGTACCACTTGGTTATTTCCTCTTTGTTTACTATCATTCAAGTTCATACTCGGAAGAGTTTAGTCAAGGTCCTCCTTCATGCCGATTGGTTGATACTTCATTGAGTTTGGGCCAGTTGGCGGTTTGGTTGAGTGGAAGTCTTTCTTCTGGTTTTTGATTTTGAAAGAACCAATCAGAAATAAAGATTGCCTGCAAAACAAAATGATAATAAATCAAATAATACATTATTACAGCTTATGTTATACTGCAGTACATTATACTATATTGAGTATATCCAGCTTGTTATCATGGTGGAAGAGTGGGGTATAATCAACCTAGTATGGTATAATAAACTGATTATACCCTGAAACCATTCGTTGTATGCATGCACAACAGCAGGTGCCAGCTGCTAGTTAATGACTGCGTCTTTTGGCTGGTATACCAGATGGAAAACTCGTCGTATTCATTATGATTTTCGTATTTTAAATCACACTTTATAAGGCTAGTACCTTATAATACCTAGTACCTTATAATTTTTCTTCAACGAACTATTGGCATAAAGAATTTTAATTTTTACCATATTAGTCGTTTAGATTTTCGATCTCATGGTAATTATTAGCAAACGATTAAAAATTGGTATAGGCACACACACAGAGCCACCTCTCAGCGGATTTCAGCAATACATGGTTGATCTGGCGCATTTAACGGGAGGAAGTTGCCAACGCAGCATCGCCTACAGCTTCTTCTTGTAGACAAATAATTTTATGAACTGATAAACTGGTAAGCTAATAAAACGTAGCATTACATTATAAATAAATAAAGTTTAACCTTTTGTTATTATTCATTTTGAATTGAGATATACTCCAGTAAAACAGCCCTCTAGCTTTTATGGATAATATGGCTAAAAAATGTTATCGCACTCAGCATGTAATCAGACTAAAGTAACTCGTACTAATTTTTACACCTTGCGCTACACGCTCGAGATACAATTGCGAAATAATTAGCATTCGTTAGTTTTAATGTGAGGTTACAGGCTTCGTGCGAAAACAGTAGCCGTATTATCCACAAAAGCTCTAGGGCTTTATAATTAATATATTACTGCTGATAATATAAAATTATATTACATTATATTTTACAGTTTAGTTGTTGTTTTCGTGTCAAAAAACCGTGTTTGTCGTAATGAAGACTCGTAAGACTTGTTTTGGGCACACCCCATCCGACATAAAGTCGTCACAGCTCTTTTAAGTTGGTTTTATTCCCTGTAGTCTTAAAATGCTGTTGCAGTATCTTGTGCCGAATTCTGTAGGCTGATTCTACATACTTCTGAACAGCCCTGCTGGTACACCTGTTATTTTTCGAAAGCAGTCACTGCATGGTGTAAAACACTAACTAATTGGGCATAAGTTAACAGCCCAATTGACACTTTCTCATTCAAAAATCCAGTTGGCTGAAAACAAACCTTTAATGAAAACATATTCTATAGGTGATTAACAAAGATCTTCGTTATGTTCAATTTCCTGCCACTGGAGCAAGCTAAGTTCCAATCCAATGGTCAAGTACAGTTCACTTCAGAGTATTCGTTTTTAAATATTTCTTGCTAAAGGATCAAATGTTTTACACAACAAGTAGTAATTAAATACAGGGCTCCCCCCCCCCCCCCTGTGCGAGATTTGGCCCAAATTGATATGGGGTCCATCCCGAACAACCCAAAAAAATTACCTTTCAGGTTCAGTGTAATCATATGCTTAATGGTAACAGATAAGAAGCAAAAAAAAAGGATGTGTTATAATGGTAACAAACGAACTTGCCTCCCGTGTCCCTATTAACAAGTAAGGTTAAACTTCAATCATGTGACCCCTTTTTTACGGCATACTTGAAGTTTTTGTTTGTAACCCGTGTTACGCGTTTCACATTTCTTGAAAGTGTGGGTGAATAATTGTTGGCTCAGCAGCATTGTTAGCATTTCTTCATTGTTCAGTCCATGCCTTGCGGCTGGCGTTTGCTGAGTGGCAGTGTTGCCTAGTTACAATCTTGAAAACAATGTAAACCAATAAAAGTGATCGTTCAGGGCCCCCTAACTCCGGAATGGCTCGACCAATTAAAAAAGTGGTCTTTTAGGTGAAGGACAACGCAATTTCTGGTTTAGATCACAGGGAGCTGCACTAGTTTTTTTTCTGAAACTGTGACAGAACAAGAAAAAGAAGAAAAAGAAATTTACGTGCGACTCCTATTTTTATTCCTGTACATTTTTGCTATTAATATACCTTCTGTCAGTGGCATGTACACCAGAGTCAGACTGGCAGGTACCAGGCGCCCACCTGCTTTGGGGGCCCGGCCTTTTGGGCCCCAGCCCACCCAATAAGTGCAAGCAAAGTCTTAAAAGCATTGTTGAATATATTGGTCCAAAATTAAGCATTTTGCGTAATTTTAATGAGGATTTTCAAAAAAATTTCTCAACTTCTGGGGGGATTTTCCCCAGATACCCTCCTTTGGCTCGCGCCATGATGATGCCCCCCCCTGCACAGGGTCCCGCCTATGGTACTGTGTCACGGGACCACTGTAGTCTGTACACGCCACTGCCTTCCGTGCTTAACTATACTATCTGGCCAAGTTTGGTCGAAAAATACTGAATTGGAACGGAGATATTGATTGTTTTAGTTCAGCTGGAGGGAGGACTTCAACATATTATAATTATATATACTTATAATTTAGAAAGAGCTTTGATTTGACTGGATTATGAAACTCTACTTAAAATTAAGTGATGGGACGTGATAATGACAATAAACCTGAAGTTAAGCTTTAAAGATTTTGCTCACCACGCCCTCCATGTTTGAACGATGTCTGGGCTAGGCAATACAGTTGAGGCAAGAAACAAAACTAACACAAGAAAACTTGTCAAAAAAAGTCACGCCACATCAGAATTTGTAACAGTAAAAAAAAAAACCGCCAGCCTCATCAGCTTTTTGTATGCACATTTATGAGAACCAGGAATGTGTTTTGTTTTTTTGCGGCCTAATAAGCAAACCACGGATATATTGTGGCACAACTGGACAGGAACAATTTAATTGATTACAGATGGTGACACCGCGTATTCCTATCAAGGCTGGGCATTAGGACAACGGCCCTCTTATCAGTGGCACGCACGTGCAATTCTCACGTGATGGTTGTACGATTGCAAACGCGTGGTGTTTACTGGATGCAACGATTCTATAATTGGATTTATTTCGTTCTAGTCACTGATCGGGAGAGATAGGAATGGTGAAAGGTTAAATCGTGTTTTATCAGCTATGTAGGCATTTGAATAAGAGATAATTAAGCTTGTCATCGTAGTGACTTGCAGCAAGTTAAGGCAACAAAGTCAATACATTCTGACTGCTGGTTGCAGACTTGGTCCAGGAAAATGTGTTAGACCGTTAACATTATCCCAGATGGTCTCTGATGGCTGTCTGGAATTTCAAAATAACAAACCGTGATGCCCTTGGGGGAGAAGGCAGGGTTGGGGGGATGTTGAGATGGCTCTCGAATGCATTTTCAGGGTCATATTTTGTATTATCAAGAGTGAAATAGGTGTTTAAATGACTAGAAAATTTGTCTCCTTCACTCAAATTGTCAAACATTTTCTTTTTAATGAATTTGTTAGAAAAGTGTTACCCCTGGAGAAATTTTTGTGCAAACCAAGAAACAAATAACTCCTATCTGTAGTATAACACACAAAAGCTGAAACGTGAAGAAAAAAAGTAAGGTTCAACAAATCTTAATTTTATTTTATGCTATGTGGACACTTATACAGATCCAAAGCTCATTATCAGTGTTTAGTTGGAAAACTCGACTCGATCGAATAGAGCCTCTTCACATGGACTAAATAAGTCTTCCAAACTGAGTTGGGTGTTAAAAATTCTTTTTATGCAACTGGATACAAAACGAAAGAAGAAAGTGTTCGATCTCAAAATTAGAAGACAGCTGAAGAAGGGTTATTCGTTGGTGTAGAACGTAGCAAATTTACACAAAAGTCAATTATTATTACAGTCATACTTAACACAACATGCAAAGGGTTGCTAAAATTCGAAGAAATGGGAATTCTCATTTCGCCGAATACTCGTTGAACCGGAAAAAAATTTGATCGGAGTAGCAGAGGTGTACTGGCCACACGGGAAAATGGGAAGTTTTCCATGGGAACCTATGCTCCGAGGGCCTACGTTAACCATTTCCAAGCCTAAATGGCTCTCTCAGTTCGTCCCTGAGCAAAACGATGGGTAGTTCTCAAAATTGGTTGGTTTCAACTGGCTGGATGCGCGGAAAAAAATTGATTTGTTAGTTTTAAAAGCCAGGCAGGCGAACATTCGCGTTTCTGAAGCATACTGCGCGGATTGAGGGAGCACAGCAAGCTATTTCCACGTAGGAAACCTTTTTCATCGCTTTTCTCACTATGATCGTTCAATCTTTGATTTGGTACCTATCTCAACTTCGTACGGCCTTATTCCGAAAGAGTAAACATACAAACAAACAAAACAAACAAACAATCGTACGTTTTGAATGATGTAGACGAAACGAAGACATGCTAAATTGTAAGCAACAATTGCAACGAGCTTGCGTCTAAATTATCATTACATCGATTTCTGCTATTGGGATCGCAGAAACTGTAAGAAGTATGGATCGATGCCAGTAGAGCAAGCCAAGTGAAAGATGTAGCTAGTTTCCCAATATGGCGATACAAAAACGTTTTCTTCGGTTTTCCTAATTACCATGTACATATATATACACGCAACATAAAGAATGGCGTGGGAGTATCCACGATTTGGTATTGGAGGGGTTAACTACGTTTGGATTGGGAGTCACTCCTCACTAGGGGAAGGACGGTTACTGCTGGAATGGCACTCAAAACACACTTAAATCGATTTCCATCCTCTATTTCTTCTTTAAATCGAAATATCATCGACTCATCGTTGTTTTGAATGAATAAATAAAAAGATACACACAACCTCGCAACACTAGTCTTATGCGTTGTACTATAACTGCATCACGTGTTCCTAACAGCAAATTGCTAATCACACACACAAAACAAATACCTTTGAACTATTCTTAACACAGCACATTTTTATCAATGAGAACTCTGGAAATGGTGCAGTACTGATAAATTTTGTTGAATGGTAATTTGGCAATATTGTACTTATCTCAATACCTTTATTATCTGTCACAAGATAAAGGAAAGGGGAAAAGGTTAAGTCCTCAGTTATAATTTTGTTTATTTCAGTTAGCTGCAATAATTTAAAGATGAGCGCTATAACAACAACACGAAAAAAAAAAAAAAAAAAAAAAAGCAATAAAGACTTGAACAAACTTCTCAAACCGGCGATGCAGGACGCCGGCACACCTGAATACACTCACCTGCCAGTGGTATACAAACCACTGAACGGTTAAGTACCATAAGAAGGAGTTGGAGGAGTCGTGGACCGAAATACCGCGCGGGGGGGGGGGGGGGGG
>JAHWFP010185226.1:0-13930 GCA_023313725.1 Lithobius niger | reverse complement strand
GGCGCTTTTCGCTTCTGTTTTATTGTTTTTGGTACGGACTAGCTTATCATGTGTAGGCCCATTCTCCGCGCAATAATTGTTTGCAAAAAAAAAAAAAAGAAGCATTAAGAATTTCATATTTATGTCCATGCTCCATCCATGCTTTGGCCCATGTATATTACTTGATGTCAACACACAGCGTGTGTTTAGATTTATCGTGTGTCATTGATTTCTTCGTTTATTTTGAGAACTTACCGTAAGCCCCAGAAAATTCAGATTAATACGTGAATCAATACGGGTCCAAGGAAGGAGCGTTGGGGTACGCCGCCCGTAATGTTTGTGTTTTCACTGCAGCAGTGATCGTTGATTTTAACTGCCTGGGATCTTTCCAGCAAATACATTTTAAACCAATTCATTTACGAGCCTCTAACTCCAGAAAGGTCAAGCTTGTATAGCGCTCGATTGTGGAGGGTACAGTTTTAGCAATATTCAGAAAAATTAATATTGTAACGTTACCACAGTTAAGTGAATTGTGCGTTGGTGAATTTGGTAATAGCATCTTCAGTGCCAACTCCTTTTTGAAAACCAAACTGGCATTTAGAGAAAAAGTTGGTTTGCTTAAGGAACTGTGTTAATCTATTTTACATGCACGTTTCAAGAAACTATGAGCGCCGAAAATAGGGAAATTGGAAAGCGAAGGTTTTCCTTATCTGTTAATTTTTATAGAAGTAACGATAGCTTTCTTAAGTTCGCCGCAGAACGAACACAGATAATCGATTGTACGATTTTGGCAGCAGAGCGCCTTGTTGATATCCAAGATGGTTACAAAAACAATGGCGGCCGTCGATTAATGCCGCCCCCTCCAGGAAGACGTAGCCGCTCGTAAAATACTTCCAGGACTCAGGATACGCCCCGCACACAATAGTATTTTTGGAAAGTCTGTATTTTCAAAAGACTAGTTATAATAAACAAAAATAAAAAAAACTGGTACTAAAGTATTTTTACAGTTCTTAAGTAATTTAATGGCTACTCCATCATGATCTATGGCCGTGCCATTTGTCACGCTATCAAATAACTTTTTCAAGTTCAATTTTCGTGATGGGTTTAGGAAAGAAGTTGGTTTTCGCGGAAGATGTGTTTTTGCACCCTAAGTTACTTTGTTGCTTGAATTCTGAGCAGAACGTAGTGAGCTTGCAAAATTTGAAAAATGAACACTGAACTGGCTGGCAAGCGTTTTTTTAAAGTGGTCCTTTTAGAGTGATCCCTTTTGTGATCCACTAGTTAAAGGTGTCTTCACCTTTTCAACATCTACGCGCAGCACCGTAGAATCTTCGAGCAATATAAAGAAAATAGCGGTAAATTAAAAACGGAACAACACTATTCGCAGAGGCACCGTGATTTTCCTAACTAAAACCAGATCACGTGACCCACATCAGCCTACTGGATGACGGAGAATATGGAACGTGGATGCTGTGTTTAGAATATGGGCAACGCTATCGAAATGGTTAACAGGCGCCTTTAATTCATTTACAATATTCTGCTTCTTTGTTATGTCGACTCCAGCATTTTCGAATTTATTTAAAAAAAATAAAAATCCTCTTTCAATCCTTGAATTAAATTTGTCAGTAAACTAGGGTCCTTACCTGTGTAGTAGCTTTTAAGTCATTAAATGGTTGCCTTTTATGCTTGTAAACAACATGTTAACCTCTCCTGATCGACTTAACAATGTCATTTGTCATCCATGGCTTGCGTTGCTTTCTTTAGAAGGAGGTTTACGGTTTTCACGCTTAGCAGATTGGGTGCACGCATTCTTAGTGCTTCGTAAAAAAAATTTAAAGCCATGTTTACATCATGCTGCATATAAACACTTTGCCAGATTTGACATTTGATAAGATTTCAAGTACAGTGTAGCTAATTTCCCACGAATAATAATTGTCAGCCAAGCAAGGAAATGAATTCCGGCACGCTATAGTTATAACCAACCAGAAGACAGCTTATGCAAAAATTCAGTTCCAGCACGCCGAAATTAATTTCTAACATCAGCCACTCAACAGCAGCTTAATTCTATTTACGAGGCCAGCTGAGATAAAAGCTATTCTCTCCTACCTACTGATTCGAACTTTTTGGTTGAAAAATCATAGTGAATTATTTATCTCGGTAGCAGTTGGCCAAGAACTATTCCTATCCGTCGATGCATAGAATGATTTAAAAAAAAAAAAGCACGACATACATGGCTCGGCCAGCCAATGGCACCATGCTTAGTTGTTCACCAAGGTTTGAATTGTGGCGCGCTAGAAATGAATTGTGGGACGCTGGGATTGAATTGTGGCACGCTGTTAACGCTGTCGTTTGATTGGTTATATTACTGTAGCACGCTCCGTATTAAATCAATAAATTAATTCTGGAGCACGAAAATTAATTAACTTGCGCGGTTCATGCGCGCGATTTTGTCCATTCTGGCTTGCCATATAATACAGATCCGCTCTTATACAGATCCGTGTTATAACCATGCAAGATAGCGTTCATCGTGTCGACGCGAATCTTGCCTAACAGCTTGCTCAACATCTTCTTGCTAAGGACCCAGCCTTTATTCCGGCATTACTCGTGGTCAGTCATCGTTGTGGTGACGATTTAGGCTTAAAAATGCTACCAATTCGTCACGTGTGGAGACAACCACTGTTACTTTTGGTTGATACAAACCGTCGTTAATTTTCGAAGGCACCCCCGATCTACATGATCAGAAATAAAATAAAATTAAACAAATACTGCCAAAGCTTTATAATCGTCGGAAAACAGTAAAAGAAAAAAAAAAACTGAAAAAAAAAAGACAATTTGTCATACCTGGCCTGAACCAGTCGTAATTTATGGATTAGAAATGTACGGAAACGCAAATTTCATTTACAAAAGGTGCAAAATAAAGGTCTATGTGCATTTTTCCAAACTGGTAGTCGGAAGAAGACGAAATAAGAAATAATAATAATAATAAAATATTTGACCCAAAATAAAACAATGGTCAGAGAAGGAAGGGGCCTGGACCCACTAACACCCCTCCCAGAGATTAAAAGGTAAAAGAGAAATGGAGGATATCTCCCCCACGCCACATTCCCTTGCCCCGCCTCCTCCCCCACGACTGCCGCAGAAAAAAAAGTTCGGCGGGCGGAAGAGGAAATCTTCATCATGCGTAGACCCGAGGATATTCTGGCCTTTTCAGAAAGTTTGTCAGTGCAGCCGTGTTCAGGTTTTGTCGAAAGATGGTCACGCTCTTGCTCGTAACAAGTGTGTCAGGTAGAGAGTTCCACACCCGAACGACTCTAACAGCAAAGAAACTACGTCCTGACTCAGTAAGAAAAGCCGGACAAGTAAGTTTAAGAGAGTGTCCTCTAGTAAATAATGCCGGACTGGCATCAAAAATCGGTAGATCAATGCCCACATGGCCATTAAAGATCTTGAATGTAAGGATAAGATCAAACTTCAATCTGCGGAGTTCAAGGGAATCAACGCCAAGAATGGACAGTCTTTCAGCGTAAGAAAATTTCTCAAGGCCCCTAAGGCCTTTGGTAAAGCGACGCTGAACGCGCTCAACCATACTGATGTCCTTAAGTAGGGATGGTGACCAGACTGGAGTCGCATATTCGAGGAGAGGCCGGACAAACACCCTAAAGGCCCACAGCTTGATATTCCTGCTTCCGGAAGTGAAACATCGATTTACGATGGCCAATCGACGGTACGCAGAGGTTGTCACCTTGCCACAATGCACTGATGGTTTGAGGTTGGAAGTAAACCAAACTCCAAGATCGCGAATTTCGGTAGTGCAGGAAATGAAGAAAAAATTCTAAACATCAACTTTAAGAGTGTATACAATAATGATTAAAAAATATTTTCCACTACAGAATAAACTTCTTATGGAAAAAAAACACTCCAACAGGAAAAAAATTTCGTCACTCTTCCAAGTTGGAAAAATAAATACGATAAAATGAAACGGAAGTATTACGCTGCTAAAATTTTTGAATGAATTGCCTAAAAGCTAAAAAAAAAATTGTGATAACGTTAAAAATGTAAAATCCAAATTAAAAAGAATTCTGGATTCGAAAACAATTTATGGAAGAATTACGTTAATACCGCGAAGTTTTTTATTTTAATTTTAATTTTAATTTTTTTACAATGGTAAAAATGGTGTGATATTAGATATATTTGTAAGTAATTATTTAGGGCGGTGCAAAAATCGAAACTTTCGATTCGATTTCGATTTTATTACGTTTCAAAACCTAATCGAATCCGTCCAAATCAAAAATTTTTTCAATAAATACACTTAAATATAGTTTAAAATAAAAATTAGAATCAAGTAAAACATTATCTTGAGTCAAAAATGTGTAACGACTTCGTTTTATGCGGCAACTATTTACGGTACTATGTTAACCATTGTTAAAATCGTGTAGGCATTACCCTAAAACATGCTCTAAAATCACAATAGTAAGATTTCATTTTAAATTCTATAGAGCAGTGACATTTGCCGCCGTATTGGCACCAGTATGGGTTTTGGAGGGCATAACTACAAGGTGCACTACATAAAAATGGATAAAAAACAACGGAAGAGCAGATTTCTTATGATTAAAATAACGTTGTTTTCTCCAACAACAAAAATCGCGCGTTTTAGGTTTAGGAAATCACTCTTCACAGCATCGGCTTCAGTATGACGCCCTTCTGTTCCTCTCTGCAGTGCCCCTTGCAGCTAACCCATTAAGGCTCCAGCATAGAGTTATATACAATAATACTACGTCGTGTCACTGCTCTATAGTTCTTTAACAATCAACTAAGGGGCAATAATTTGCCAAACTTACACATGATGTCAATTTAGTCATGAAGTCAATTGCATGAAGTCAATTTAACTATGATAAAATCTAAGGATGGTGCTATTCAAAAGCGGGGTGGGGGGAAGGTGGAACCTTGTTTTCTAACTTTGTGTTAATACCAAAATGAAGTTTCACGTATAAATGAACACACAATTCAAAGTTTAGTTCGCAAGTATTGGAGTAAGCGTAAAATTAGTTTACAGGAATATAATGACTGAAACTTGATAATTTTTCAATGCTGGCCCTTATGAATACAAATTAAAAAACAAAATAGTTTAAAATCGAAAAAAAAAAATTGAATTTCGAAATCGAATATTAATCGAAATCGAATCGAACCCAAAATATTAAAACCGCACACCCAAGTAACTAGATTGTTGTTGTAATGTGCTTGTTTACATTATTTTCGCTATTTTGTTGTTTTATTTGAATACTGAAATAAGCAACACACTTTCTTATTTGATACGTGCGAAACAGCTAAAGGATCGTTTACATTGAAGTGTAAACGATCAAGTTATGATTTTTATAAATCATGACTTTCTTATTTATTTATAATGTTTCAAGAGATGAGGTATTGTCGTTGTTGGCCCAAATAAGCATTCTGGCTTTGGGTCTACTTTTTCTATTAAAAAAATTAAATTAACAGGTAAAAAAGGAAAAAAAAAGAAAAAAGGTAATATGCCAAATTCAAGGGCAGTTATCGGTCTTCTTTGGTGCACTCACATTTTTGCTCCCTTAAACTCGCTCCGCTCGTGCTCATGTGTTGAGAGAAAAATAAGCCAGCGCAGAACTTTCGTGTTTCAAAGAATAATCGATAACTACCCTTGCATTCAGGATATCACGATAACCCACGTATGTCACCATGGATTAACTTTGATAACCTAACAACTTTAAAAAAAAAAAAAAATTGAGCCGAGCACATCAAGCTACCAGAGCAATGCCACTGCATATTCGGATACAACACTTCTTCTACTAGTAGCGACCTTTGGAACAAGTCTAAAATTACAGTCCAAATCTATAGAATTTTCCTACAAATCTAAACTTGAATTCGTGGCGACTTTAAAAAAACAGAATGAGGCCTTACCTGAAACACAATTCAACGGCGGGGACAGAAAAACGCGTGGTTCTGTTTATTTTTTAAAATTATTTTAGCGTTTTCATTATAGTTCAACAGGAAGTTTCCGGCAGCTGTGCACAAATTCTTAATTTTTATACGAGAGTTAGCGAAAACGCAAGAAACATTAATAATTCCGAAAATAAAGAAACAATAAAAAAATCTGAATAAGTCGAGTTGTTTCATAGACTTGTTCCATCGTTTGCGTTAAACACACGAGTTGGAGTGATTTAACAATGGATAATATCTGTTTCGATCGAATCAAGCGGGGTTGCGGAAATCGCTCGCACGTCGCACGTGGGATCACCCTTCCTGACCTCGATGTGAACTGTCCTAGTCTTGTGCAACTGAAACTATCACTCAAATTTATGTAGTTTTGGTTGTCGAATGTCTAGCAATAAACACTCAGTAAATATATTTCTTTAACTCAACATACAACTCAGCATCTTCAATAAAAACTTTTTCCCTTTTCCTGTGTTTACAATAACAGTATGGTTTCATCATGGCAGAGTAAATGCAAGATGATTGGTTACCATACTGGTCAGTTCTTTCGATGCTGTCAACTGAGTACCGACTTACACCGTTGTACATGACAGTTCCTTCGAAGGTAGCATTATTTGGCGATGTCGTCAAGGTGACCAAATACGTAGTGACACCATCGAATGGCTTGTCTTCTCCAAGATGTACTGGGTAGTAACTAGCGCTCAGCACATTCACAAGCCTCAGCTCAGCACACAGATAGCGCTTTTCGGAAGTTTTCGAATTAATTTCGTGTACGATAGCCTCAGCGCATCGTACAACACGAGGATCGTTATTTGGGGCACTGTGTTCCTGTATGCACGCACACCACTGTGTTTTGATGTTGGCTGATTTGCAAGTTCTGTTTTCGGGAATTTGACGCCTCATGAGGTTGACGCTACGACCAATTCCACCTTCCCTGTAACCTTCACCATCGAAGTGCAAGAGACCTTTGATAGTAGCGTAGATGTCTAGCGGTGTGGTCAACCGTCGTTGGTTGACGATGAGATTGTTGTACAGTTGAGGGTGTTTGGCTGGAAACCACGATGGCATGATGATGAACATAAAAGGTAGTTTTCCTTCCATGCGACCGGCGAATGTCCACCGGATGTCACCATACCGAATGCCGTGGTCGCTGAAGAGAAAAATTATGGAGTTGTTGAGATGACCTTTTTGGTCCAGACTGTTGAGGAAATGGAACACAGGTTTGTCGAGGTGGCTGAGCCCATTGATGGAACCGTGACTTAATCGTGTGAGAAAGGTAAATGAAAACAAGGGTTGTTTAGGGAAGGAATCCAAGAAGTCCTCGGTCCACCGAAGGATGACGGAAGTTTCTGATCTTTGGTTCACACATCCTTCCGGCCACGACTTTGACTTCAGATTGATGTATGGTTCGATGGCGAGACTAAACGGTCGTAAATAATAATCTGTGGGTTCGTTTTTGAAGCCTCGTCGACCACAGTTAAAGATAGAGTAGTCAGGTTTGTCTTCGCTGAAGAGCGTCCTGTAACCAGCATCTTGGAAGTCCCTCCATATGAGAGGAAGTGCGTCGTCGACGAATTCTTTTGTCGTGTCCCCTATTTCTGATTCCAGCCTGCCAGTCAAAAAGGGCACCATATTTGGGTATGTGTTCTGACCGAGTTTGTTGTAACCATGCATTTCGACGAATGTTAGATTGTCGCAGATGAATTTGTAGGTCTTCCGCATGTGGCGTAGAAATTGGTTCTTTGATGTTGAATCGATACCAAGTAACAGAATGTTAAACTGATGCTTTGATGCGGATGGGCGAGAACTTAAACGGCGAATTCGCTTCTCCACGATTGGTTTTCGAGCTACAAATGCGTGAAAATCGACATAAACTGTTCTCTTCCTACCGTGTTTGCATTTTATTTTAACAAATTCGTACGTTTCGTTGATTTTAAGATCAGCTGTGAAATAATGAGCAGACCCCAGAACGTACTTTTCGTCATTTTCCCTGTAAATTGGTGCAAGGGAACAGGCGATGGATCCGCCATATTTGTTGCGTACAACTTCCATGTCAATTCGAGCAATTGCGCCACTAGTTGATTTTTCAATGCTGACTATATCCGGAATTTCGGTGCAGTTGAAATCTGGCAAATCCTGGAAGAAGTTCTTCAAGCTTTTGTGCCAAGGATCTAGTTTGGGTATTTTGCATCCAGGGATGTTTAATGTGTAGGCCTCATCTTGGTCTGGGGGATGGTAAATTTCACTGAGCTGCAACGCTTCAGGTAAAGAAAAGACGTCTGGAAAATTAATGTATAACAGCATGACCGATCCCATTAAGGTAGTGATTAAACACAATATTAATCCGGTTTTGCAAATCGTCTTCAGAAGTCTGGAAAAAAAATAAGAAATTCATGGTACAGTAATCGAGAAAATCAACAAAGGTCATTAGAGCACCAGCTCTGACTCATCTCTTTAAACTTTCGCTATCTTCTGGTAAAATTCCTACAGACTGGTCTCAAGCAATTATAACCCCAATATTTAAAAAGGGAAATGCATCCTTGCCACAAAATTATAGACCAATAGCTATAACCTCGGTTCCATGTAAAATCATGGAGGCATTTATTCGGGAGACCATGCTTGAGTATTGCACTTTAAACAACTTACTTGACTGCAATCAATTCGGCTTCCTCCCAAAACGATCTACTACCCTTCAATTACTTGTAGCACTTGATCGGTGGACAACCGCTGCTGACATTGGTGTTGCATCTGATGTAATATATTTTGATTTCAAACGTGCTTTTGATTCCGTGGTACATACAAAACTTCTGGCAAAACTAACCAGACTTGGCTTCAGAAACCCTCTATTAGGTTGGTTAACAGCTTTCCTACAGAATCGATCTCAGCAAGTGCGCATTGCTACGGAGTTATCAACTAGCCTTCCAGTTACAAGTGGGGTTCCCCAAGGTTCAGTCCTGGGGCCTCTACTATTTGTTCTATTCACGTCCGATTTATTACCATCTCAACCTACATCTGATGTTTTAAATCTTAAATTCGCTGACGATGTAAAGGCAAGTACGGAAGTACTTGTCACAAGTGACCACGACCTACTGGATTCAACGATTCAAGCTGTTTCTGACTGGTCAACAGTCTGGCAACTGCCACTTTCTGTGGAGAAATGTTTTTCTTTTCACCTTGGGAAAACAAACCCTGTTGCCCCTTTTCATTTAAACGGTAGTTTACTACCCACTTTGGATTTGGCTAAGGACCTCGGTGTGTGGTTCACAGTTGACCTAAAACCCTCTACCCACTGTGCAAAAATAACTGCACAAGCTTTCAAGAGACTTCACATCGTAAATCGTTGTTTTGCTCGAGCAAATTCTAACACCCGTGTCTGGGCTTTTAAGTTCTTTGTACGGCCACTTCTTGAATACGCTAGCCCCGTATGGTCTCCATACCTTTTGTCTGACATTGACCATTTGGAGTCGGTACAGCGTTTCTTTACAAGATCACTTCCAGACATGGGAAACTTGAAATCCGGTAAACGCTTCTTGCGTGCGGGCCTACAACCATTAGAACTGCGTCGCCTGCATGCAGATCTTGCCCTGACTTACCAGATTTTACACGAAAATTTCCCAGTTATCACCCCATTCTTTGACATGTCGCATTATAAAGCTACGCGTGGACACTCCCTTAAACTGGTAGTTAATAAACCACGGTTGGACTGTCGAAAGTATTTCTTCGCTCTTCGGGTGGGGAATCCATGGAACTCACTGCCGGACGACCTTGTCATGTCCAAGACCATATCAGCTTTTCGTCGGGGCCTTCTCCAGGTGGACCTTTCAAGTTTCCTGCAACGAACGTACGATTAACAATATTTTGCTCAACCTGTCGGTGATCTCCTCGCACCGCAAAATTGGCCTGCTTCAACTCTTGAGTTTTTAAATCTCCAAAACATACCATTTCCTTTTAATAAATGGGAACGGTGTCAGTGGCCATGCCCTTCCGTCTCCTTGCCGAACTCTTACAATCGGCTAAACAATTTTATTATTATTATTATTATTATTAGTGGAGAGAGAAAATCAATAACAGAGACAATCATGTACTACTGGATGTGATGATAGTTTGAAACAAAATATAAACAGCATATATCATAAGAAACCTAATAAAGGTAAAGGGATTATCAACCTTTTGCCAAAAAAGTAGTGATATCAGGTCCCCAATGGCTGCCACCAAGTCTATGGTCCAAACTGATATCATTCATGCTTAACTGACAATCACTAAGGTGCCAGTTAAAATCGAGTAAGCAGGGTTGGGAAAATAAACTTGATAGCAGCCATTGAGACTCTGACATCACTACCTTTTTTTTTAATAACACTTGATGGGTCCCTTTGGTGTTTTAGTGTGATATCTGCCCTTTAAGTGGTTATAGGGTTTCGGTTTGGTTAAAATAATACTGGTAGTGAGCTCCTTGCGAAAATGTAATGTAATTTTATTTCTTGAATAGTCCAGAAAAACTCTTAACTTTTGTGTGTCGCCTATGTTTATGCCTTTTTTTTTTTAATCCGGGATAATCCGGGATAGTCCGGGATGCCCCTATACCCTGGATGAAATAGTGTTACCGCAGGTAAACGAGATTCCACATCTTGGCATTTGGTTCACCAAAGACATGAAGTCGTCGTTGCACTGCCAAAAGGTACGTGCACTGGCATTCCGGCGTTTGGCTGTGGTTAATAGATGTTTTATGTCTGGAAATTTGAAAAATAAAATTTGGGCGATTAAGGTTTTTGTGCGCCCACTTGAAAATGCAACACCGGTATGGTCGCCGCATCTCGCAAAGGACATTGACCTTATTGAGTCAGTCCAAAGAAATTTTACAAAAAGCCTCCCAGGGCTCCGTGATTTAAACCATATTGAAAGGCTTGCTAGGACTGGACTGGAATTGTTGGAGTTACGCCGAATTAGGTTTAACCTACTGTTGACTTACAGAATTGTGCGGGGCTTAATTAGCATTGACATGCCCTTCTTTGACCACGTACAACATCGCCATGTAACACTTGGTCACCCATGAAGTTAGTGGTTCAAGGATCCAGTCGCGACTGTAGAAAAAACTTCTTTGGGGTACGAGTCGTCCCTATCTGGAATTCTCTAAAATACGAAACTGTGTACTAGGAAACCATTGAGAGATTTCGCAAATTGCTTCTCCTGTTACGGTGTTAGCGGCTCACAACCCTTCCGGTAACCATCCGCATTCTAGTGGAAAATGTATATTTATTATTATTAATATTATTAATTATTATCGAGAACGACAGCCATGTTGATTTCACAGATCACAAATACATGACGTCAGAGTCGGCGCATGCGCAGCCCAATTTATTTAGGAAAAGCGGTCTTCGGTTGATGAGGAGTCATACCATAGATTATAGAAAGTTAACTAGATATACCGTCTCACTTCTTCCCGTCCTACGCGGGGCTCTAGCGGTAGTTGTGGCTACTAATGCCTCTAATAATGCTTTGCCATCGTGCTGCTTCGAAGGCCAAAGGCAAAGCATTGTCAGAGGTATTAGTAGCCACAACTACTGCTAGAGGTCCGCGTAGGACGGGAAGAAGTGAGACGGTGTATCTAGTTAACTTTCTAATCTATGGTCATACCATGCCGTTGCCGACGTGATCTCTTGTGTACAAGGCCAACTTATAGAAGCGCTGTACTAGCCTAATTGTTGCGGCCGTGTAGTTCGCCGCCTCGTCGTATGGTGGCGAATGTTAGAAGAGGAATCGAACAGACCAGGCACGAATCGAACACAAAATAAGGAGACAGAATAAGGGAACAGAATGGGTTAGTCCACAATCAGCACGAGGGAGGTATCGTAAATACCCTGAATGCCTTCAACGTCAGCGGTGGTAGATTTTAACGCTGAAACTCTGCAGGTGTTTGCAAAATACTGCATTTTTAACGACGTTCTTTTAAATACGGGATGTTTGAGGTTATTTAAAGGCTGTAAAATGTTGTCAGAGTAACAGAATTTAAAATTATGGGCAAAAAATAGAAACCACAACTCTATAAATTCTATGAATCTTTTGTTGTAATAATTTAATTTTTACTGCAGTAAACGAATGGTATCAAGAATTGACGGAGGTTTATTCTTGATGATAACCACTGACAAAATTAAAATTTAACCGTGTATTATGCTGCCGAGAGGTTTCATAATAGATTTGAATAGGTTTACGAATATTTGTATACTAGAGAAGTGACGTTCTAGTAACAAAATTGAAAAGTAAAAACTGTCTTGGCGGCAGGAAGCAGCAGTGAAAGCCAACGTACCACTATCTAGACAAAAAAAAATACCCATAATAAATTTCCGGCCACATGACGATACCTGAATTTTTTTTTTCATTTAGGCTAGGTGGCCGCACAATAGCTCCAGGATCATGCCTACAATTTTTTTTTCTTTAGGAGTGGGGAGGGGAACTGGCAAATGTACGGCTCCCCCCCCCCCCTCACACCGCCCACCACCACAACGAAGAATCCAGTCAAACTCTTAAACTAAAAAGACAAATAAAGCAAAACAGATTATTAAAAAAAAATGAAATTAGGTTTTTACGCTCTCTACAGTATTTCGGTGGGAGGGGGGAAGAAGGGAGAAAAGGACAAATTCCCCCCCCCCCCAACGCGTGGCCCCCTGAATAACTGGCTGACGCTGTGAGGAGAGTTTGTTTTTATTATATGTTGAAACTGTACGATTATGAGTTTGTTCATTAGGCCTAGCAGTTCGTTACGTAACAAACCGCATTTTATCCCTCTCACTTGTAATTTATCTTTATTGTTAATATCGCTTTTTTATCCCTTCTTCCTTCCCCCTTGCAACATTTCGTACCGCGACAGACAGTCCGCCCATTCATCCCCACCCTCCTCACCAATACGTAATTTATGGATGCTCCCTTTTTGCTTTTCTAAATACGAACATGCCTTATCACGTAAATAATTCCTTGTTCTTTCAATCGTAGCTCAAACATACGAAGGCAGTGTTTAAATTTAGATTTATTACGTTTTCTCTTCTTACAAAACTGCTTCAAACGCTTCGTTACTCTGCTTATCACTAGTATAGTGCAGCTTTCTGTCGGTAGATGGCGAACCTAAGGAGACGGCTAAAGTGTCCCTCGTTCAATGTTCCCATGGCGAGGCCTGGTGTAATCTAGTTAGGCAATTGGGTAAATCAAGCTCCAATAACTAGTTGTTCCCCGGCGTAACACACGCCGGTCTAGCTGATTCCCGCCGATTCAACTCGGCGGTAATAATCAGCATTATTGAAGTAATAGTCTTTGTTTCTCATTGTTAGAGCACATATCCGTTCTCATTGTCGGCCGCTCGCCCTTTTTCTTTGCTACCGTACCAAGAATTATCCCACTCGTTAAAAACTGATTGTTAATGATAAAAAGGCGGCTCACTAGCAGACATGTGTCTGTTAACTGTAAGCAACTGAAGGCATATTTTGGCATGTTGAGGATAAATCCCAATGCGACAGAAATGTTTCAAACTGTGGAAAATGTAAGGGGAAGGGTCAGAGACTAAGAAAAACTAAAATTTAAAGGATGAGTGTCCACCAATCATAGAGAAAAAGATGCGTCAATAACGTTGTTTTTATGTTACTGTCTAGCTAGCTAGCTAGGCTAATAAGATTTTTCCCATGTTAAATCCCATAGACTTTTTGCTCATGGCTAGCGCAAAATTGAGAAGGCTTACGTACCTGAACTTTTGCACACGGATGCATGGTGATCTGAGGATGGTCCTTTTGTTTATTTGGGGGGTTGTAGGGATCAGGACAAATGCGTGGGAGGGTTTTGAAATTCGCCACCGGCGAATTTAAATTTCGTTTCTTTTCCAAGTTGCAACCAAAGATTTTAAGCAACAATGGCTTGAACAATCAAGACTGGTCCTTAGATTTATTGTAAAAGCCTGGACGAACTAAAAAGTGAACTGTAACGAAGGACAAAATAAAGAAACATTAAC